>WWET01005218.1:61170-91864 GCA_011038615.1 Limnodynastes dumerilii
TCTCTATTACTATTACACTGTTATTTATCACCTCTCATCTCTATTAATATTACACTGTTATTTATCACCTCTCATCTCTATTACTATTATATAATTATTATATTATCACATAGATACTGTTATTTATCTCCTCTCTATTACTATTACACTGTTATTTATCACCTCTCATCTCTATTAATATTACACTGTTATTTATCACCTCTCATCTCTATTACTATTATATAATTATTATATTATCACATAGATACTGTTATTTATCTCCTCTCTATTACTATTACACTGTTATTTATCACCTCTCATCTCTATTAATATTACACTGTTATTTATCACCTCTCATCTCTATTACTATTATATAATTATTATATTATCACATAGATACTGTTATTTATCTCCTCTCTATTACTATTACACTGTTATTTATCACCTCTCATCTCTATTAATATTACACTGTTATTTATCACCTCTCATCTCTATTACTATTATATAATTATTATATTATCACATAGATACTGTTATTTATCTCCTCTCTATTACTATTACACTGTTATTTATCTCCTCTCCTCTTTATTACTAATACACTGTTATTTATCACCTCTCCTCTCTATTACTATTACACTGTTATTTATCTCCTCTCTATTACTATTACACTGTTATTTATCTCCTCTCTATTACTATCACAGTTATTTATCATCTCTCCTCTCTATTACTATTACACTGTTATTTATCTCCTCTCCTCTCTATTACTATTACACTGTTATTTATCACCTCTATTACTATTACACTGTTATTTATCTTCTCTCTATTACTATTACACTGTTATTTATCTCCTCTCTATTACTATTACACTGTTATTTAGCCTTTGCCCATATGAATGGTTTTCCTCTCGGCAGAGTTATAAAGACCCCGGACTCCAGTAACCTTTCCCTGCTCGGCTTTGGGGACATCTTCGCCCTCCTGTTTGACAACCATCATCTATACATCATGGACTTAAGGACTGAGAAAGTGATTAGCCGCTGGCCCCTGCCCGAGTACAGGAAGTCCAAGAGGGGCTCCAGCTTCCTGGCGGGGGAGATCGCTTGGCTGAACGGCCTGGACGGCGTCAATGACATTGGCCTGGTCTTTGCCACCAGTATGCCCGACCACAGTATCCACCTGGTATTGTGGAAGGAGAACGGCTGAGGGCGGGGGAACGGCGGGCGATATCTAGCGGACTCTTTCAGAGTATACTGTGCATGAACCAAAGGGCCACACGATACATTGCACAATAGTTCTTTTTATTTTTTTTGGGATTACTTTTGGGAGGAAAAGAGCTTTTTCTGGACATTGTTCGCATGCTGGGAGCGCCTCGCGGATCTTCTCCATCCTTCATTGAACCCTGTCTGCCGTTCTTCCTTCCTGGGGCGTCCCATATTCCAGTCTTTCATATTGTTTATACATGTAATCTATTTTAATACAGAGATAGTCCTAACCGTTTGCTTAGTTTATCTATAAAGTGGACGCCAGGGCCGTGGTATCGGCGAGCAGGGATTCCCGGTCGGCAAGGAGAGCCCTGGAAGCCTGGAGAGGTTCCCTTGCAGGATGTGCTGTCCATCCACCGCCGTGTAAGACTGTTATCACAAGCAATGTCACCTGTCCACTGAGGATGAGCGGCAGTCACGTCCCCCATCTCCCTCGCTCCTCTCACAATAAAATCTTCACCTACCCCGAATAATGGTCTTTGGCTTCCCCTTATTATTTAGGGAAAGTGGTATATTCCGCCCCGACACTACCCCTGCGTAATATTCTGTCTGCAGGCTACACGGGTGCTGGGGAATCCAGGATGTGCGGTGTCCTGGTCATTGCAGCGGTCTCATCATAGAAGCTCTGTCCCCCAGTCCATTATCTGACCGTGTGGCCCTGACTCGTGTAATGTACATACACCAACACCTGGGATTGCGTTGGAGCCCAGTCACATGTCACAGCTGTCATGGCGCTTTCACCCTGGTTGGATTATTTTGTAGTGCACAGGATACGGGGGCGTGGTCCGCCGTTGCGATGATCTGATTTTAGACCGATCATTTCCCGTCAGTGCGACGGCTGAGCTTTTTTGTCAGGTCTAGATGAGAAACCGTCACTGCTGCAAGTGATGAGTATTCCAACAGCAAGTGGTGGTATTTTACCCTAATCTTTACCCCGACCCCTCACCCCAACCCTCCCCTTCTAACTGCCTAACTTTAACTGTCTCATCTCTGCAGCCTAACCCTAACCATCCCCATCCAACAGACTAACTTTAACCCTCCCCTAACTATCTCTGTCCCTCAGCCTAACCCTAACCACCCCTGTCCCTCAGGCTAACCATAACCACCCCTGTCTCTAAGCCTAACCCTAACCATATCTGTCCCTCAGCCTAACCCTAACCTACCCTGTCCCTAACCATATCCGTACCCACCCCTTTCCCTCAACCTAACCATCCCCATCCCACAGATTAACCTTAACCCTCCCCTAAACCCTAACCACCCCTGATCCTCAGCCTAACCCTAACCACCCCTGTCCCTCAGGCTAACCCTAACCTTCCCTGTCCCTCAACCTAACCCTAACCACCCCTGTCCCTCAGCCTAACCTAACCTGTCCCTCAGCCTAACCCTAACCACTCCTGTCCCTCAACCTAACCCTAACCACCCCTGTCCCTCAGCCTAACCCTAACCATCCCTGATCCTCAGCCTAACCCTAACCACCCCTGTCCCTCAGCCTAACCCTAAACACCCCTGATCCTCAGCCTAACCCTAACCACCCCTGCCTCTTAGCCTGACCCTAACCACCCCTGTCCCACAACGTAAGCCTCAGATCTTTTCAGCAAGTACCTCCGGATACGTCTGTCAGATATGACGGTCGGTCTGTTTTCACAGAGGAGACATCGCCTCTCACCTGTACATCAGATCTGGCGATTGGATTACATTCTTCTGACTTATCGTCTTGAATCTCTGTGTTGCTGCGCTATAGTGGCTGTGTGTGTGCTGGTGCTATGTTTTGGGACAGCGAATATGTTGTCGGCCATCATGCTTAATGTGTGTATGGCGCATGCAGTGTCAGGGTGTCCCATCCAATAGAACGTCTTGCAGACCTTGAACAGGATCCCCAGAGTGTGCAGTGCTCTGCCTTACAGGACGGCTATGCTCAGGACCCAGACTGTATCCAGCACTGACCACAGCCAGTGTCCTGTCTGTAGGGGCTAACAGAAGCCTGTGTAGATTCATAGGCCAGTGTAACGCTGGGGAGATCGCTTCTGTGACATAAACGCGTCCTGGGATCTCGCGCTGACCCCCAGGTTACACACCTCAAGCTTGTAATAAATAAGGGAGCAAACAGGCCAAAGGAAAGGAGTGTTAAGTCCCAATCACACCTCTAGGTGGTGCTATCGCTCAACAGCTTCACATCTCACAATGATAGCTTATACAGGCTTTGTGTCGCCATAATCGGTAATATGCCGTCCTGCAGGATAGCGTAGCATTGGCTTTGTACAGTCTGATTGCTCACAGATACTATGTGACCTCTAAACTTCCATTCTCAGATAGCCATTAGATGCGAGAGCCAGTTTTATAGTCTTGGGACTGTATTTAGAGATCCGTGTCCAGAATGGTCCACAAATATACGCACGGCCGGTGCAGGCCACACCCCCTCACACCCATGACACTCCCCTCTCTCGGCCGTGCTCTCAGAGAATTCCGCCCCCATAGACCGCCTGCAACTTTCCGTGTGTAGTCCAGTGCGTATCTTGATAATCGCGAACACTTTTCTTCATTTAATTGCTTCCCCCGTCCATTTTTATGTAAATTCTCCCATGCGTATTTTTACGTCGCAAATCCGGATGTATATTCGTATTTCGCAGATCCGTCCATAAGGCAGTTCCGCATGTATAGTCTACGTGAACTACGTAAATAAAGTTACTACGCATGCGCAATTCAAACTCACCTAAAAATACGCAAGGAAATCGCTGTGAAAACGGATCTCTGAATACAGCCCTTGGTCCGTCCATAAGACTGATTTGTGGTGTTTATTCTATTGTATTTTATTTTTATATGTTTATATATTTACTATTTCATTATAAAACCTTATATATTAACTTATTATAATAACATCTGGCACGTTTCAGTCACACGTACTGTAACATCAGTGTAAACCCAGCGCTGTGTTGTCTTGTGGATGTGAAGAATGCGTCTCCATGTAGCGCATCACGGGTCAGCTGACACAGACTCGTGAGGTGCAGCCTCTGATGTCTAATGAGGGAAGGCGCTCTGTGAGGTCCTCTGTCCTGGCGCTGTCCGGATTCTTCCAGGCGGCTCTGCATGACGGGCGTTACTTCGTTTTTTAGTGCTAGCGTCTGCTTCGCATTTTTTGGTGGTCTTTTCGGACAGCCAGAAAGCGCCTTCTCTGCAGATACGGAAGGGAACCAAAATCGTTGTCCCACAGGTACTCCGGAGAGAGGATTTTGGTGGGTTTGTTATGAAGGAAATATTTGTTTAGGTAACTCTCGTCGTGCCAAACGGCTTCAATGTTTTTGGCTTTATCTGCCAGCATGGCGTTATGGCAAAAGTTTGTCAGTTTGTAGACCTCTTCTACTGTCCCCCCGAAAAAACCCCCGGCGTAATAGAAATCTCCGTCATCGGTGGGAATGTAGGCTTCAGATTCAGGGTTGCGTTCGAAGGTAGCCTTTTCTCGGGGGAGTCGGAACTGCCCAGGGTGTAGCGTCCCAATCAAGTCGCTCAGTATCTCCACGCCAATCTCATCGCTGAACACCATGTCAACATCAACGCACACCAGATAATCCACCTCATACATGAATCTCTCCTGGGCAGAATCGCGGATCATCTCCATGCGTCTCATGGACACCTCCTGCCACCTCTGGTAGGTGGGCACCTTCAGGACGATTATACGCCTGCCTTCAGCGAGCCGCAGTGTTGGAATGTCGCTGACGCGGTCGGTAAGCACATAGTAGGTGACCCGGTGTCCCACCATAAAATACTGCTCTGCGGTTTTAATAAACTCTTGCACAAAGGCTGTGTACCTGGAAAGAAACAGAGACAAGGTCACAGGTACATCATCGCCCCCCCATGAACCTGCTGATATTTGTAGTGCGCCATTCATCCATTAATTATTGCTTCCATAGTAACCACAGAATACATAGAAGAGATACAAAACCTTGGGCATTAAAATAGACGGTATTTTTACTTTAGTGATTACGGTCTAGATTCAGTTATGTAGTTTTCGTCTTACGTACGTTGCATTAAGAATTGAGCTACTACACATGCGTCGTAGCTCAATTCTTAACACAACGTACGCCAAACGATAACTACGTAACTGTGAATCCGGACCTATTACTCTGATTGGAGTCTGTTGAGTCCCACAATCATCCAGCAACACCGGAATCAGCCAATCACATAACATCAGAACACTTCACGGGAGATTCATTGTAAATCATCAGAGATAAAGGCAATGTAAATATTTCACATACTTCTTAATAGCAAATACAGTTATCCCTACGTGGACGTTCCTCTGGTGGAATTGTGCATTCAGTATGGCCGTGTTGTACGTCCCGTTCCAAACAATGGGTGCAAGCCACGGAGACAGCAAGAGCACGTCTGTCCTCCTATAGGTACAAGACATTCATATGTTACAGGGTGAATCGCATGTAGACACTATGAGGAGCTCCGCAACACCAAGGAATGTCTCACACGCCCAGACACCATCACTGATCTCCTACAGTCACTGTGAGGAGCTCCACAATACCAGGTAACGAAATATCTCATGCACACACAGACACCATCACTGATCCCCCTATAGTCACTGTGAGGAGCTCCGCAACACAGTTAATGAGGAGAGAATGTACCACACAGACACCATCACTGATCTCCTACAGTCACTGTGAGGAGCTCCGCAACACCAGGTAATGAGGAGAGAGTGTAACACACAGACACCATCACTGATCTCCTCCTACAGTCACTGTGAGGAGCTCCGCAACACCAGGTTATGAGGAGGGAATGTCACACACACACATACACCATCACTGATCTCTTCCTACAGTCACTGAGGAGCTCCGCAACACCAGGTTATGAGGAGGGAATGTCACACACAGACACCATCACTGATCTCCTCCTACAGTCACTGTGAGGAGCTCCGCAGCACAGACACCATCACTGATCTCCTCCAACAGTCACTTTGAGGAGCTCTGCTACACCAGGTAATGAGGAGGGGATGTCACACACACACAGACACCATCACTGATCTCCTCCAACAGTCACTGTGAGGAGCTCTGCTACACCAGGTAATGAGGAGGGAATGTCACACCCACAGAGACACCATCACTGATCTCCTCCAACAGTCACTGTGAGGAGCTCCGCAACACAGACACCATCACTGATCTCCAATAGTCACTGTGAGGAGCTCCACAACACCAGGTAATGAGGAGGGGATGTCACACCCACAGAGACACCATCACTGATCTCCTCCAACAGTCACTGTGAGGAGCTCTGCTACACCAGGTACTGAGGGAATGTAACACATACAGACACCATCACTGATCTCCTCTAACAGTCACTGTGAGGAGCTCCACAACACCAAGTAATGAGGATAAATTGTAACACACACACACAGACACCATCTCTGATCTCCAACAGTCACTGAGAGGAACTCTGCTACACCAAGGAATGTCTCACATGCACAGACACCATCACTGATCTCCTCCAACAGTCACTGTGAGGAGGTCTGCTACACCAGGTAATGAGGGAATGTAACACACACTGACACCATCACTGATCTCCTACAGTCACTGTGAGGAGCTCGGCTACACCAGGTAATGAGGGAATGTAACACACACTGACACCATCACTGATCTCCTACAGTCACTGTGAGGAGCTCGGCTACACCAGGTAATGAGGGAATGTAACACACACTGACACCATCACTGATCTCCTACAGTCACTGTGAGGAGCTCGGCTACACCAGGTAATGAGGGAATGTAACACACACTGACACCATCACTGATCTCCTACAGTCACTGTGAGGAGCTCGGCTACACCAGGTAATGAGGGAATGTAACACACACTGACACCATCACTGATCTCCTACAGTCACTGTGAGGAGCTCGGCTACACCAGGTAATGAGGGAATGTAACACACACTGACACCATCACTGATCTCCTACAGTCACTGTGAGGAGCTCGGCTACACCAGGTAATGAGGGAATGTAACACACACTGACACCATCACTGATCTCCTACAGTCACTGTGAGGAGCTCGGCTACACCAGGTAATGAGGGAATGTAACACACACTGACACCATCACTGATCTCCTACAGTCACTGTGAGGAGCTCGGCTACACCAGGTAATGAGGGAATGTAACACACACTGACACCATCACTGATCTCCTACAGTCACTGTGAGGAGCTCCGCAACACCAGGTAATGAGGAGAGAGTGTAACACACAGACACCATCACTGATCTCCTCCTACAGTCACTGTGAGGAGCTCCGCAACACCAGGTAATGAGGAGAGAGTGTAACACACAGACACCATCACTGATCTCCTCCTACAGTCACTGTGAGGAGCTCCGCAACACCAGGTAATGAGGAGAGAGTGTAACACACAGACACCATCACTGATCTCCTCCTACAGTCACTGTGAGGAGCTCCGCAACACCAGGTAATGAGGAGAGAGTGTAACACACAGACACCATCACTGATCTCCTCCTACAGTCACTGTGAGGAGCTCCGCAACACCAGGTAATGAGGAGAGAGTGTAACACACAGACACCATCACTGATCTCCTCCTACAGTCACTGTGAGGAGCTCCGCAACACCAGGTAATGAGGAGAGAGTGTAACACACAGACACCATCACTGATCTCCTCCTACAGTCACTGTGAGGAGCTCCGCAACACCAGGTAATGAGGAGAGAGTGTAACACACAGACACCATCACTGATCTCCTCCTACAGTCACTGTGAGGAGCTCCGCAACACCAGGTAATGAGGAGAGAGTGTAACACACAGACACCATCACTGATCTCCTCCTACAGTCACTGTGAGGAGCTCCGCAACACCAGGTAATGAGGAGAGAGTGTAACACACAGACACCATCACTGATCTCCTCCTACAGTCACTGTGAGGAGCTCCGCAACACCAGGTAATGAGGAGAGAGTGTAACACACAGACACCATCACTGATCTCCTCCTACAGTCACTGTGAGGAGCTCCGCAACACCAGGTAATGAGGAGAGAGTGTAACACACAGACACCATCACTGATCTCCTCCTACAGTCACTGTGAGGAGCTCCGCAACACCAGGTAATGAGGAGAGAGTGTAACACACAGACACCATCACTGATCTCCTCCTACAGTCACTGTGAGGAGCTCCGCAACACCAGGTAATGAGGAGAGAGTGTAACACACAGACACCATCACTGATCTCCTCCTACAGTCACTGTGAGGAGCTCCGCAACACCAGGTAATGAGGAGAGAGTGTAACACACAGACACCATCACTGATCTCCTCCTACAGTCACTGTGAGGAGCTCCGCAACACCAGGTAATGAGGAGAGAGTGTAACACACAGACACCATCACTGATCTCCTCCTACAGTCACTGTGAGGAGCTCCGCAACACCAGGTAATGAGGAGAGAGTGTAACACACAGACACCATCACTGATCTCCTCCTACAGTCACTGTGAGGAGCTCCGCAACACCAGGTAATGAGGAGAGAGTGTAACACACAGACACCATCACTGATCTCCTCCTACAGTCACTGTGAGGAGCTCCGCAACACCAGGTAATGAGGAGAGAGTGTAACACACAGACACCATCACTGATCTCCTCCTACAGTCACTGTGAGGAGCTCCGCAACACCAGGTAATGAGGAGAGAGTGTAACACACAGACACCATCACTGATCTCCTCCTACAGTCACTGTGAGGAGCTCCGCAACACCAGGTAATGAGGAGAGAGTGTAACACACAGACACCATCACTGATCTCCTCCTACAGTCACTGTGAGGAGCTCCGCAACACCAGGTAATGAGGAGAGAGTGTAACACACAGACACCATCACTGATCTCCTCCTACAGTCACTGTGAGGAGCTCCGCAACACCAGGTAATGAGGAGAGAGTGTAACACACAGACACCATCACTGATCTCCTCCTACAGTCACTGTGAGGAGCTCCGCAACACCAGGTAATGAGGAGAGAGTGTAACACACAGACACCATCACTGATCTCCTCCTACAGTCACTGTGAGGAGCTCCGCAACACCAGGTAATGAGGAGAGAGTGTAACACACAGACACCATCACTGATCTCCTCCTACAGTCACTGTGAGGAGCTCCGCAACACCAGGTAATGAGGAGAGAGTGTAACACACAGACACCATCACTGATCTCCTCCTACAGTCACTGTGAGGAGCTCCGCAACACCAGGTAATGAGGAGAGAGTGTAACACACAGACACCATCACTGATCTCCTCCTACAGTCACTGTGAGGAGCTCCGCAACACCAGGTAATGAGGAGAGAGTGTAACACACAGACACCATCACTGATCTCCTCCTACAGTCACTGTGAGGAGCTCCGCAACACCAGGTAATGAGGAGAGAGTGTAACACACAGACACCATCACTGATCTCCTCCTACAGTCACTGTGAGGAGCTCCGCAACACCAGGTAATGAGGAGAGAGTGTAACACACAGACACCATCACTGATCTCCTCCTACAGTCACTGTGAGGAGCTCCGCAACACCAGGTAATGAGGAGAGAGTGTAACACACAGACACCATCACTGATCTCCTCCTACAGTCACTGTGAGGAGCTCCGCAACACCAGGTAATGAGGAGAGAGTGTAACACACAGACACCATCACTGATCTCCTCCTACAGTCACTGTGAGGAGCTCCGCAACACCAGGTAATGAGGAGAGAGTGTAACACACAGACACCATCACTGATCTCCTCCTACAGTCACTGTGAGGAGCTCCGCAACACCAGGTAATGAGGAGAGAGTGTAACACACAGACACCATCACTGATCTCCTCCTACAGTCACTGTGAGGAGCTCCGCAACACCAGGTAATGAGGAGAGAGTGTAACACACAGACACCATCACTGATCTCCTCCTACAGTCACTGTGAGGAGCTCCGCAACACCAGGTAATGAGGAGAGAGTGTAACACACAGACACCATCACTGATCTCCTCCTACAGTCACTGTGAGGAGCTCCGCAACACCAGGTAATGAGGAGAGAGTGTAACACACAGACACCATCACTGATCTCCTCCTACAGTCACTGTGAGGAGCTCCGCAACACCAGGTAATGAGGAGAGAGTGTAACACACAGACACCATCACTGATCTCCTCCTACAGTCACTGTGAGGAGCTCCGCAACACCAGGTAATGAGGAGAGAGTGTAACACACAGACACCATCACTGATCTCCTCCTACAGTCACTGTGAGGAGCTCCGCAACACCAGGTAATGAGGAGAGAGTGTAACACACAGACACCATCACTGATCTCCTCCTACAGTCACTGTGAGGAGCTCCGCAACACCAGGTAATGAGGAGAGAGTGTAACACACAGACACCATCACTGATCTCCTCCTACAGTCACTGTGAGGAGCTCCGCAACACCAGGTAATGAGGAGAGAGTGTAACACACAGACACCATCACTGATCTCCTCCTACAGTCACTGTGAGGAGCTCCGCAACACCAGGTAATGAGGAGAGAGTGTAACACACAGACACCATCACTGATCTCCTCCTACAGTCACTGTGAGGAGCTCCGCAACACCAGGTAATGAGGAGAGAGTGTAACACACAGACACCATCACTGATCTCCTCCTACAGTCACTGTGAGGAGCTCCGCAACACCAGGTAATGAGGAGAGAGTGTAACACACAGACACCATCACTGATCTCCTCCTACAGTCACTGTGAGGAGCTCCGCAACACCAGGTAATGAGGAGAGAGTGTAACACACAGACACCATCACTGATCTCCTCCTACAGTCACTGTGAGGAGCTCCGCAACACCAGGTAATGAGGAGAGAGTGTAACACACAGACACCATCACTGATCTCCTCCTACAGTCACTGTGAGGAGCTCCGCAACACCAGGTAATGAGGAGAGAGTGTAACACACAGACACCATCACTGATCTCCTCCTACAGTCACTGTGAGGAGCTCCGCAACACCAGGTAATGAGGAGAGAGTGTAACACACAGACACCATCACTGATCTCCTCCTACAGTCACTGTGAGGAGCTCCGCAACACCAGGTAATGAGGAGAGAGTGTAACACACAGACACCATCACTGATCTCCTCCTACAGTCACTGTGAGGAGCTCCGCAACACCAGGTAATGAGGAGAGAGTGTAACACACAGACACCATCACTGATCTCCTCCTACAGTCACTGTGAGGAGCTCCGCAACACCAGGTAATGAGGAGAGAGTGTAACACACAGACACCATCACTGATCTCCTCCTACAGTCACTGTGAGGAGCTCCGCAACACCAGGTAATGAGGAGAGAGTGTAACACACAGACACCATCACTGATCTCCTCCTACAGTCACTGTGAGGAGCTCCGCAACACCAGGTAATGAGGAGAGAGTGTAACACACAGACACCATCACTGATCTCCTCCTACAGTCACTGTGAGGAGCTCCGCAACACCAGGTAATGAGGAGAGAGTGTAACACACAGACACCATCACTGATCTCCTCCTACAGTCACTGTGAGGAGCTCCGCAACACCAGGTAATGAGGAGAGAGTGTAACACACAGACACCATCACTGATCTCCTCCTACAGTCACTGTGAGGAGCTCCGCAACACCAGGTAATGAGGAGAGAGTGTAACACACAGACACCATCACTGATCTCCTCCTACAGTCACTGTGAGGAGCTCCGCAACACCAGGTAATGAGGAGAGAGTGTAACACACAGACACCATCACTGATCTCCTCCTACAGTCACTGTGAGGAGCTCCGCAACACCAGGTAATGAGGAGAGAGTGTAACACACAGACACCATCACTGATCTCCTCCTACAGTCACTGTGAGGAGCTCCGCAACACCAGGTAATGAGGAGAGAGTGTAACACACAGACACCATCACTGATCTCCTCCTACAGTCACTGTGAGGAGCTCCGCAACACCAGGTAATGAGGAGAGAGTGTAACACACAGACACCATCACTGATCTCCTCCTACAGTCACTGTGAGGAGCTCCGCAACACCAGGTAATGAGGAGAGAGTGTAACACACAGACACCATCACTGATCTCCTCCTACAGTCACTGTGAGGAGCTCCGCAACACCAGGTAATGAGGAGAGAGTGTAACACACAGACACCATCACTGATCTCCTCCTACAGTCACTGTGAGGAGCTCCGCAACACCAGGTAATGAGGAGAGAGTGTAACACACAGACACCATCACTGATCTCCTCCTACAGTCACTGTGAGGAGCTCCGCAACACCAGGTAATGAGGAGAGAGTGTAACACACAGACACCATCACTGATCTCCTCCTACAGTCACTGTGAGGAGCTCCGCAACACCAGGTAATGAGGAGAGAGTGTAACACACAGACACCATCACTGATCTCCTCCTACAGTCACTGTGAGGAGCTCCGCAACACCAGGTAATGAGGAGAGAGTGTAACACACAGACACCATCACTGATCTCCTCCTACAGTCACTGTGAGGAGCTCCGCAACACCAGGTAATGAGGAGAGAGTGTAACACACAGACACCATCACTGATCTCCTCCTACAGTCACTGTGAGGAGCTCCGCAACACCAGGTAATGAGGAGAGAGTGTAACACACAGACACCATCACTGATCTCCTCCTACAGTCACTGTGAGGAGCTCCGCAACACCAGGTAATGAGGAGAGAGTGTAACACACAGACACCATCACTGATCTCCTCCTACAGTCACTGTGAGGAGCTCCGCAACACCAGGTAATGAGGAGAGAGTGTAACACACAGACACCATCACTGATCTCCTCCTACAGTCACTGTGAGGAGCTCCGCAACACCAGGTAATGAGGAGAGAGTGTAACACACAGACACCATCACTGATCTCCTCCTACAGTCACTGTGAGGAGCTCCGCAACACCAGGTAATGAGGAGAGAGTGTAACACACAGACACCATCACTGATCTCCTCCTACAGTCACTGTGAGGAGCTCCGCAACACCAGGTAATGAGGAGAGAGTGTAACACACAGACACCATCACTGATCTCCTCCTACAGTCACTGTGAGGAGCTCCGCAACACCAGGTAATGAGGAGAGAGTGTAACACACAGACACCATCACTGATCTCCTCCTACAGTCACTGTGAGGAGCTCCGCAACACCAGGTAATGAGGAGAGAGTGTAACACACAGACACCATCACTGATCTCCTCCTACAGTCACTGTGAGGAGCTCCGCAACACCAGGTAATGAGGAGAGAGTGTAACACACAGACACCATCACTGATCTCCTCCTACAGTCACTGTGAGGAGCTCCGCAACACCAGGTAATGAGGAGAGAGTGTAACACACAGACACCATCACTGATCTCCTCCTACAGTCACTGTGAGGAGCTCCGCAACACCAGGTAATGAGGAGAGAGTGTAACACACAGACACCATCACTGATCTCCTCCTACAGTCACTGTGAGGAGCTCCGCAACACCAGGTAATGAGGAGAGAGTGTAACACACAGACACCATCACTGATCTCCTCCTACAGTCACTGTGAGGAGCTCCGCAACACCAGGTAATGAGGAGAGAGTGTAACACACAGACACCATCACTGATCTCCTCCTACAGTCACTGTGAGGAGCTCCGCAACACCAGGTAATGAGGAGAGAGTGTAACACACAGACACCATCACTGATCTCCTCCTACAGTCACTGTGAGGAGCTCCGCAACACCAGGTAATGAGGAGAGAGTGTAACACACAGTATTAATATATTAGTTTAATATTAGTAGAGTCTCCCTGTTGTAAGGATGTGCCACTCCCTAGTCTGTGAACATACATTGAGACGTACACCATGAGAGCACAAAACCAACATAGAGGACTATTTGCACAGCTCCGTAATATATCGATTATAGTGTCCTTCAATTACATCACAAGAGATAAAAATTTCATTAAAAATACTATTTTAATAGGTAATTAATAGTAAATTCACAAAAATGAATCATTGGCGAAATGTGTACAAATCGCAAGAAAATTCTAAGTGTCCTGACTCTATATACACTGCAAGCGCATGTCATAGCAAGATGGTCACAGACAAATCAATGGAATCATAAACACAAGACCTCAAAATGTTACAAAAGAAAGACTTTGGAGCGGATGCAGAACTGATAAAGTCATGGCCTTACGCACGTCATTTGCATTACTCCCCTAGAGAAACATGGTGCAATCGCACCTTCTAAGGCACGGAACTCAGTAACTGCTAGAAGTACAATGTATCATTGTCTCGCTGTCTGCTTGGTATCATATCTTGTACCCAGGGGCGTTTTAAGAAGTGAGGGGGCCCTTGTGCCGGATTGTACTTTGAAGTTGCCCTCTGTTCTGGGGGGCCCGTGTGCACTGCACACCCTGCACCTATAATAGAGATGCCTATGCTTGTATCCCTCTGTATGCCCTATTTTATATCAACACAGTACTCATGTCACATCTATGTTTCTACATTACCTGTAATTATAACGTTTATCATCACAATAATTATTCACTAGATTTCATTAACAAATATTAGTCCTTCTTTCTATTCACTCGCATTATTTCATTACATGTTAACACATCAGTCATTCATTCAGAGAAACTCCACAGAGTTGCCCCAATCACTATTTCGACACTGATTCAGGGGACAGCTTAGTACTGGCTGTGTCAGTGCCAACACGTGTTTATCAAAGAATATTTCTATATAGAGGAAGGTTAGGGATAGGCTGCGGAGAGGGGAAGGTTAGGATTAGGCTGCACAGAGGGAAGGGTTAGTGTTAGGCTGCGGAGAGGAGAAGGTTAGGATTAGGCTGTGCAGAGGGAAGGGTTAGTGTTAGGCTGCGGAGAGGAGAAGGTTAGGATTAGGTTGCACAGAAGGTAAGCTTAGAGTTAGGCTACGGAGAGGGGAAGGTTAGGATTAGGTTGTGCAGAGGGAAGGGTTAGAGTTAAGCTGTGGAGAGGGAAAGGTTAGGATTAGGCTGCGCAGAAGGAAGGGTTAGAGTTAGGCTGTGGAGAGGGGAATGTTTAGGATTAGGCTGCGCAGAAGGAAAGGTTAGAGTTAGGCTGCGGAAAGGGGAAGGTTAGGATTAGGCTGCACAGAAGGAAAGGTTAGAGTTAAGCTGCGGAGAGGGGAAGGTTAGGATTAGGTTGCGCAGAGGGAAGGGTTAGAGTTAGGCTGCGGAGAGGGGAAGGTTAGGATTAGGCTGCACAGAAGGAAAGGTTAGAGTTAGGCTGCGGAGAGGGGAAGGTTAGGATTAGACTGCGCAGAAGGAAAGGTTAGAGTTAAGCTGCGGAGAGGGAAAGGTTAAGAATAGGCTGCGCAGAAGGAAGGGTTAGAGTTAGGCTGCGGAGAGGAGAAGGTTAGGATTAGGCTGCACAGAAGGAAAGGTTAGAGTTAGGCTGCAGAGAGGGGAAGGTTAGGATTAGGTTGCGCAGAGGGAAGGGTTAGAGTTAGGCTGCGGAGAGGGGAACGTTAGGATTAGGCTGCGCAGAAGGAAAGGCTAGAGCTAGGCTGTGGAGAGGGGAAGGTTAGGATTAGGCTGTGGACAGGGGAAGAAAGGGGTTAATATGAGCAGGGATTCATATGGCGTAAATTGAAATAGAAATATACATATATATCATATACATATATCACGTTTCTATCAAATAACTAATGTTCTGTTATTACACCTCTCACCAGTATAGCATAAGAAGGAAGTTAATATGAGCAGGGATATCATATGGCATATTTTGGGTAATAAACACCATCATACAGGCCTGGAGCAGAGTTAGTGACATAAATCGCTTTTCATTGTCACTTCCAAGACTAAGACCTCTCATACGCCTATTAATACAACCTCTGAGGCCGGGAGTGACTCAGGTGAACGCTCCTGTCCTCTGTTTCATCTTATTTTATTCTATGTAAACCGCACCCAAGTTTAGTACTAACACAGGAGAAAATCGCACCTTGGCGTAACTGCTGGGGGGAGGGGCTACATTGGGATCACACAAATAGAGTCGCAAAACACAACTCTAAATGACTGACTAAACCGATAAATCGCAGCATTTGATAACTATTAGAACTTAAGGATTGGACATAGGATTTTATATACAAAATACATCAGTAAATAGACTACCAACATTTCAATACAATCATTGCTATGATCGCTGGGTCATATCACCACTTGAGGTGCTCTAGATAAATATAGAAATTGATTTGAGCAAACACCATTTTGTGTGTGTATTAAAGCATATCAGGGATAGCACGTGAGAGGGGGTGCTATGATATATGAGCCAAAGTTGGGGCTCTGACAGTATTAGAGTTAAGCCCCACACACACACTACATATTTTTAAACGATGGGCGACTTATTAGATCACTTTAATCGCCAGTCAGGCTGCATACACACTACACGTGTTTCATTATTGAATAGCTTGATCGTTTAAATAAAACTTTTTAAAAGATGCTATCAAATGATTTTGTGTACTTTGCAACGATCAGGCAAGATCTGTGTACACACATGCACAATATCGCTCACAACACTCCTTTCTCAGGGGTTTTGAACGATTATCATTTAAAAAAAACGTAGTGTGTATGGACCTTTAGGACCAACAAACAGGGCCATCTTTTCCACTGGGCAGTTTGGGCTAGTGCCCAAGGGTCCCACACATCAAAGGGCCCTTCAGCTAGTGGCATCACAGGGGGGAGCATGAAGGGGGTTGATGGAGCTTCCACTCCACACCCTCTCTGATAAACTAATGCAGCACCAAGTGCAAAGATCCTGCCATAAAGGAGCTAAGGCTGGGGCTAATACCCTGGCTCTGAGCTCCAACACCCATCTCTCCACTGTTCCCTCTATACCCATCTCTCCACTGTTCCCTCTATACCCATCTCTCCACTGTTCCCTCTATACCCATCTCTCCACTGTTCCCTCTATACCCATCTCTCCACTGTTCCCTCTATACCCATCTCTCCACTGTTCCCTCTATACCCATCTCTCCACTGTTCCCTCTATACCCATCTCTCCACTGTTCCCTCTATACCCATCTCTCCACTGTTCCCTCTATACCCATCTCTCCACTGTTCCCTCTATACCCATCTCTCCACTGTTCCCTCTATACCCATCTCTCCACTGTTCCCTCTATACCCATCTCTCCACTGTTCCCTCTATACCCATCTCTCCACTGTTCCCTCTATACCCATCTCTCCACTGTTCCCTCTATACCCATCTCTCCACTGTTCCCTCTATACCCATCTCTCCACTGTTCCCTCTATACCCATCTCTCCACTGTTCCCTCTATACCCATCTCTCCACTGTTCCCTCTATACCCATCTCTCCACTGTTCCCTCTATACCCATCTCTCCACTGTTCCCTCTATACCCATCTCTCCACTGTTCCCTCTATACCCATCTCTCCACTGTTCCCTCTATACCCATCTCTCCACTGTTCCCTCTATACCCATCTCTCCACTGTTCCCTCTATACCCATCTCTCCACTGTTCCCTCTATACCCATCTCTCCACTGTTCCCTCTATACCCATCTCTCCACTGTTCCCTCTATACCCATCTCTCCACTGTTCCCTCTATACCCATCTCTCCACTGTTCCCTCTATACCCATCTCTCCACTGTTCCCTCTATACCCATCTCTCCACTGTTCCCTCTATACCCATCTCTCCACTGTTCCCTCTATACCCATCTCTCCACTGTTCCCTCTATACCCATCTCTCCACTGTTCCCTCTATACCCATCTCTCCACTGTTCCCTCTATACCCATCTCTCCACTGTTCCCTCTATACCCATCTCTCCACTGTTCCCTCTATACCCATCTCTCCACTGTTCCCTCTATACCCATCTCTCCACTGTTCCCTCTATACCCATCTCTCCACTGTTCCCTCTATACCCATCTCTCCACTGTTCCCTCTATACCCATCTCTCCACTGTTCCCTCTATACCCATCTCTCCACTGTTCCCTCTATACCCATCTCTCCACTGTTCCCTCTATACTCATCTCTCCACTGTTCCCTCTCTACCCATCTCTCCACTGTTCCCTCTATACCCATCTCTCCACTGTTCCCTCTATACTCATCTCTCCACTGTTCCCTCTCTACCCATCTCTCCACTGTTCCCTCTATACCCATCTCTCCACTGTTCCCTCTATACTCATCTCTCCACTGTTCCCTCTCTACCCATCTCTCCACTGTTCCCTCTATACCCATCTCTCCACTGTTCCCTCTATACTCATCTCTCCACTGTTCCCTCTCTACCCATCTCTCCACTGTTCCCTCTATACCCATCTCTCCACTGTTCCCTCTATACTCATCTCTCCACTGTTCCCTCTCTACCCATCTCTCCACTGTTCCCTCTATACCCATCTCTCCACTGTTCCCTCTATACTCATCTCTCCACTGTTCCCTCTCTACCCATCTCTCCACTGTTCCCTCTATACCCATCTCTCCACTGTTCCCTCTATACTCATCTCTCCACTGTTCCCTCTCTACCCATCTCTCCACTGTTCCCTCTATACCCATCTCTCCACTGTTCCCTCTATACTCATCTCTCCACTGTTCCCTCTCTACCCATCTCTCCACTGTTCCCTCTATACCCATTTTTACATTACTATTTCTCTCTTTCTGCTACAAATTACTCTCAATACACAATCAAGCATCTAATTGGTCGTCATCATTGCTTTGTTGCGTACCTTCAAGGTGTCTGAGATAATAGCTTCTAGAGCCCTTTCCTAATCTTAATGGCTTTTTGAGCTCCAAGTTTATAGTTTGCATATAACCTTTATAGACATGTGGAGAACTAACCCTAATATTGGAGGTACTAAAGAATGCACAAACCCCAGATTTGTCTGCTATGATTCACTATCGCTGCCTGTACACTTGTGCCCCCGGGTGCAGTGTTACCCGGCATAAACAGCTCTGATACCAATCAAGTCCGAGAGCAGAGATGGGATATCTATGTAAAGCAATTTGACGTGTGATTGTGCGAAGCAGTAATTTAATGCTGCGGCTGATTTCAGTAAGCAAGGAGGCAATGAGTGAGATTAGATTAATTAAACAGATAAATCCTCCACTTGGATAAAAAAAAATATATTGAACACTTTGAGTGTCATTAAATTGAAAGTATAAATGGTCACCAGATGTTTTAATGCCAAAGACTCTCTCGTGTTACTGTCACATTTACAGCATTAGGATGTTATTAATGAAGAGGCCACAATTAATGTGAAATCATTTGAAGCCACTTACACATCATTTATAGTAGGATTTATTGCTGACACATGAATTCTGACTTCCAAGCAACTCACCGGATGTAAGAAACGGATTCTAAGATCCAAATTTTATTCCATCCCCGATAAAAAAAAATTCATAGCGGGGGCCACATATCAAGTTGGTTGAACTCCAACTCCATCCTTCTATTTGGGGTGTGGGTCCCCGGAAAGAATGGCCCTATTTTTATGAGGCATAGTCACCAATCCATGGAGCACCAACACGGTGCTCTGAAAGGTAAGCCTGAGAAGTACCTCAACCCTTCCCCTAATTCTAACCCTCCCCTTCTATTACCCTAACCTTCCATTCCCCACAGCCTGACTCTAACCTTCCCTTCCCCTCAGCCTTCCCCTAACCCACCATCTCCCGCAGCTTGCCCTTAATTCTCCCTTCCCTGCAGCCTGACCCTAACCCTCCCTTCCCCTGCAGTCTGACCCTAACCCTCCCTTCCCCTGCAGCCTGACCCTAACCCTCCCTTCCCCAGTCGCAGCCTGACCCTAACCCTCCCTTCCCCAGTCTGACCATAACCCTCAGTTTCCCACAGCCTGACCCTAACCTTCCCTCTCCCGCAGCCTGACCCTAACCCTTCCTCCCCTGCAGCCTGACCCTAACCCTCCCTTCTCCTGCAGCCTGACCCTAACCCTACCTCTGCTGCAGCCTGACCCTAACTCTCCTTCCCCCTACAGCCTGACCATAACCCTCCCTCTCTCACAGCCTGACCCTAACCCTCCCTCCCCTGCAGCCTGACCCTGAAGAGGTTACTCACCTTTCCCGTGGTGCAGGTCTTACGGTAGTGGCGGGGGTGTTTCTGAAAAGGAATGGGTGAGTAAGCTCATCTGCATACTCACCCATTCTAAAAAAGATTTTCTAAAATGGGGGGTATTCGGAATAGGGACATCTGAAAAAGAACTTTCAGATGCCCCTATTTCGGAAATCCCTCATTCTATGTGGGGACTGCAACTGTTTGGTAACACTGAAGAAAATCTCCTTAGCGCGATTGAAATGTTGGTGATATGCACTGTTTGAATAGAATAGATTGTTGACTATTGAATAAGCCTGGGAGTTCCTCTATACCTTTCTACTATATATACAGTATATATTTACACAATGATGACACACACAAGGGATGTACATATTATACAGAAGTATAGAGATTACCAGTAGTAACCGTGTCATGGGTAATTCTACATACTATATAGCGTTTATACAGTAATAGATAAGAGGGTGCGTTATCTCACACACTATAAATAAATGTGTCTCACGTGTATAAACCAAGGTCACTACATTACAGCCTGCAATAATACTGATCCAAACTTTTCCAACATATTAAAAATGACAGAATGTGAAAAAAATACCCTGGATACCAGGATACAGATAATCAGAATTCAGCCGCACATCATCAGCCCAAAGAGCCAGAATATGTAACCCCAGATACCAGCCCACGGTAGAGAAGAGATGACAGGCCTATCCTGTGTGTGGAAGGGAGGGTTAGGGTCAGGCTGCAGGGAAGGGAGGGTTAGGGTTAGGCTGCGGAAGGGAAGGTTAGGCTGCAGGATATGGTGGGTTAGGGTCAGGCTGCAGGGGAGGGATGGTTAGGGTCAGGCTGCGGAAGGGAAGGTTAGGGTAATGAGAGGGTTAGGGTTAGAATTAGGGGAATTGTTGGGGTACTTTTTTTCCTTAACTCTCCTTACCTTTTGGAGCACTGAAAGCTTGGTGCTCCGTGGAGTGATTGCTATGCCTCATCGAGGAAACAAATCGAAGTTTGAGGTGTTTGTATCACACAGAAGAACATTTGTGAGTCGCAGAACAAGTGAAAAGATTCTGGAAGAGTGCCTGACGCCATCTGTCTACCATGGTGGAGGTAACGTGATGGTCTGGGGCTGCTTTGGTGCTGGTAAAGTGGGAAATTTGTACAAGGTAAAAGGGATTTTGAATAAGGAAAGCTATCACTCTATTTGGTAACACCATGCCATACCCTGTGGACAGCACTTGATTGGAGCCAATTTCATCCTTTAACAGGACAATGGGCCTGATCCAGAGCTACGGCCGCCGTCGCTAGTACGGCGGCCATAAGTGTAATGCGCATGCACCGGGCAGATGTTGCCCGGCGTCACTATGGAAACGCACGATCATAGATTGGGCGTCAATAGTAGCGCCGTAGGGACGCTGGAGGGGACGTCCCCCAGCATCCCTATGCTGAAGTAAGTGTAGGGGGGAAGGAGGATAATGAGGCTGGGAGGGCGGCGTTAACGTACTAACGCCGCCGTCCCAGCGTATCAACTCTCCCTTACGCCGGCTGAAGTTCGGCTGTAGTTAGGGTAGCCTTCAGCTGGCGTAAGGGAGAGTTAATACGCTCCTACAAGGGGGAGTGTCGGGCCAGAGCAGCGATGTTACGCTGAGCGCTACAGCGCTCAGTGTAACATCGTAGCTCTGAATCAGGCCCAATGACCCAAGGCGCACCTCCAAATTATGCAAGAACTATATAGGGAAGAAGCCGGCAGCTGGTATTCTGTCTGTAATGGAGTGGTCAGCGCAGCCACCAGATCTCAACCCCACTGAGCTGTTGTGGGAGCAGCTTGACCGCATGGTACGCAAGAAGTGTCCATCAAGTCAATCCAACTTGTGGGAGGAGCTTCAGGAAGCGTGGAGTGAAATTTCTTCAGATTACCTCAACAAATTAACAGCTAGAATGCCAAAGGTCTGCAATGCTGTTACTGCTGCAAAAGGAGCATTCCCTCCCTGACAAGCATTACATTTGTAATACCAATAAATAAAAGTGAGTTATTTACTTAAAATAGGCCTCCCACTGCAGTGTATAAGGATGAATGTCGGGGACTGACATTCTCCTCTAAAACATACTATATAGTGTGGGCCCTTGATCATTATCAGCCCCAGGCCCACATGGCCCTCAATCCGGCCCTGACTGCTGCAAGAGGAGCATTCTTTGACAAAAGCAAAGTTTGAAGGACAAAATCATTATTTCTATCCTTGACAATGTCTTGACTATTATTCTTTTTGCAACTCATTTGATAAATAAAAGTCAGTTTTCATGTAAAACACAAAATTGTCTGGGCGACCCCAAACTTTTGAACGGTAGTGTATATAGGAAGAAGTTGCCCCGATCACTATTTTGACACTGACACAGGACACAGCTTAGTATTGTCTGTATCAGTGCCAACACTTGTATATGAAAGAATATTAGTATATAGAACAGGTACCATGCTCAATGTTCCTATTAGGACAAGATACTTATTCCACATACTATTAGTGTTAGGCTGCAGAGAGAGGAAGGTTAGGGCTAGGCTGCGGAGAGAGGAAGGTTAGGTTGGGGAAAGAGGAAGGTTAGGATTAGGCTGCAGAGAGAGAAAGGTTAGGGCTAGGCTGCGGAATGAGGAAGGTTAGGTTGGGGAAAGAGGAAGGTTAGGATTAGGCTGCAGAGAGAGGAAGGTTAGGGCTAGGCTATGGAGAGAGGAAGGTTAGGGTTAGGTTGGGGAAAGAGGAAAGTTAGGATTAGGCTGCGCAGAGGGAAAGGTTAGAGTTAGGCTGCAGAGAGAGGAAGGTTAGGATTAGGTTGTGAGAAGAGGAAGGTTAGGATTAGGTTGTGGAAAGAGGAAGGTTAGGATTAGGCTGCAGAGAGAGAGAGGTTAAAGCTAGGCTATGGAGAGAGGAAGGTTAGGGTTAGGTTGGGGAAAGAGGAAGGTTAGGATTAGGCTGCGCAGAGGGAAAGGTTAGAGTTAGGCTGCATATAGAGGAAGGTTAGGATTAGGTTGGGGAAAGAGGAAGGTTAGGATTAGGCTGCAGAGAGAGGAAGGTTAGGGCAAGGCTATGGAGAGAGTAAGGTTAGGGTTAGGTTGTGGAAAGAGGAAGGTTAGGGTAAGGCTGCACAAAGGGAAAGGTGAGAGATAGGCTGCACAGAGGGAAAGGTGAGAGTTAGGCTGAGGAGAGGGAAAGATTAGAGTTAGGCTGAGGAAAGGGAAAGGGCTGGGCTGCAGTGAAGGGAAGGTTAGGATTAGGTTGCAGAGTGGGCAGGATAGGCTGCTAGATAAGAAAGGTTAGGGTTAGGCTGCAGGAAACAGAGTTTTTGGGTTAGGGAAGGGTCACGGTTAGGTTGTGGGAATGGGATAGTTAGCGTTAGGATGAAAAGTCATCACCTACAAGTTGCAAATTGTCTCAATACAGGTCCTGGAAGTGGTGAACGACACCCGTATATTTCTATAACCTATAGATTGTAATGTGTTTTCTTTATATTGCACAGCGCGTTGTAATATGCTTGTAGTGTATAAGACCCGGCTACTGATCAGCATATTACCCAGAATCCCCCTCACCCTGCAATGTGATCGACCCGGTCTCACATCCGTCTCTTTATTCATGGTATAATGCACACGCTCCGAACAGCTCTCTCCTTCTACTGTCATTTACAGATGAGCAAAGAAATGTCCGCTCTCAACTCTAATTGCGTCTGCAGTTATCTGCCCCTCCCCCAAACCTCTTACCTCCTGACCCCACCCCACCCCACCCCAGGGTCTGTGCAATACATGCAAAAGGAACACACTGTCTCACTGGTGTTCCAGGGAAGAAGGGGTTAATGTGGGCAGGGGTGCAAGCAAGGTAATATCAAGAATATACAAACAAATGATTGTGATCCGGATTCACAGTTCTGTAGTTTTCTTCTATACGTTGTTTTAAGAATTGAGCTACTGCGCATGCGTCTAAAGACCGCGAACACGCAATCTACGTACAGAAATGGTAAGTAGATAGCGTGAATAAGCTACGACACATGCGTAATAGCTCAATTCTTAAAACAACGCACGTAAGATGAAAACTACGTAACTGTGAATCCGGACCTGTGAGCGTAACCAAAAACCAGCACAACCCAATCATAATTCATAACTCATACTCGTGTATGCAAATGTGCACAGCGATATTGTCACCCTGCAGCCATGCCACGGTATGGAAGATTTCATACTGAGTGCACCAGAAATGGATTCATCCCATCAATATGCAGCGGTGCACTGAGCCTCACAGTGTCCAATGTAGACTAAACACTGCCTTTAATTAAAAATCCGCCCCTATGAGAGGTGCAGATTTTTAACGCTGCCCTATCTTGTGCGCCAACAGGGCATGCTGATGCTTGTAGAACTACAAGCATCACTACAAGCATCAGCATGCCCATGGATGCCAGGATGCCAGGGACCGCTGCGCAGGTGCTTAGGTAAAAAAAAAAAATCTTCTCTACGTCACATGTCTATCACAACAACTAATGTTCTGTTATTTCACCTCTCACCAGTATAGCATAAGGAGGAGGTTAATATGAGCAGGGATATCATATGGAGTATATATGGTCATAAACACCATCATACCGGCCTGGAGCACAGTTAGTGACATAAATCGCTTTTCATTGTCACTTCCAAGACTAAGACCTCTCATCCGCCTATTAATACAACCTCTGAGGTCGGGAGTGACTCAGGTGAACGCTCCTGTCCTCTGTTTCATCTTTTATTTTATGTAAACCGCACCCAAGTATAGCACTAACACAGGAGAAAATCGCACCTTGGCGTAACTGCTGGGGGGAGGGGCTACACTGGGATCACACAAATAGAGTCGCAAAACACAACTCTAAATGACAGACTAAGCCGATAAATCGCAGCATTTGATAACAATTAGAACTTGGGCCTTTAATATACAAAATATGGGGCAGACCCAGAAGAACGTTTTCCGGCGTATTTACGGCTGGCGGAGATGTCAAAACGCTTTTTTGTAAGTACTGAGCATGCGCGCGGCAGATGTTACGCTACGTAATGCAACGTAACTCTGATCGTGAGGACCTTTCACGTAACAGAAGCGTCAAAACGTTAGAGAGGGCGATGCAATTACGCGATGGAGGCGGAGGATTGCATTTATATCGTACAGTATGGGCGTGCTTAGCGGCATAACTACGCGCAGGCTTTACGGACGTGTGTGGACGTGAGCGGTTACGCTGCCAAAAGTTAAGGTAGGGTTTGGAACGCGGAAAGCGGCGAGGTTGCCTAGGGGAGTGCTTAGATGGTACATTCACGTAAATACGCAAAGCCAGGAAACGGATTACAAGCGGAGTTCTGGATCTACCCCTATATCAGTAAATAGACTACCAACATTTCCAACATTTCAATAACATGGGACCTGATTAGTTAAGAGTTAAGAATCTGTGTGGTTTTAGGTGCGTATTTTTAAGAAGGTATATACTGCGCATACGTAATAACTTTTATACACTATTTACGTTGGACTTAGGAACGCAAATGCCGTGATTCAACATTACGCACCTAAAGTCGCTAGGTTTGTAGTAACTTACGCTGGAAGGAGCGTTCCATGAATTATTCACTCGGCAGATAAGAAGATCGCGTGGAGGGAGGCATTTAACGCGGTTATGCAGACACGTTCGTAATTAGACGCCCTACGCACACAAATGCGAACCTACAGTGACAGGGACTTCTATGGGACTCGTAAGTCTCTAAGAACCTGAAAACCGGAAAGTGCCGAGAGAGTCGCCTTGCTACTAGTTGCGTACAGTATATTTAAGAACCTAACGCGTTCTTAAGTGTTAATCAGGCCCATCGGGGCTGATCCAGAGCTACGCTGGCCCGCTGTACGCTAAGTGCGGCCAGCTTAGCTCTGGAGCACTCCCCCGACACTCCCCCTGTGGCCGGTGTAATTACACACTGTTACGCCGGCTGCAGGCTACCTTAACTTCAGCCGGCGTTACAGTAGGTAATTACACCAGCCACAGGGTCATAACTGTCCTAACCCGCACTCCCTCCCTCATTTACTTACCTTCCCCCACCTTCCTTCCGTAACGGTTGCGTAGTTACGACGAGGAAAGATCCTACGGATCGGGTTTCCCTAACTACGTCGGGCAACATCCGCAGAAATGCCGTTCTTACGCATACGGCCGCCATAACTAGTGCGGCGACCGTAGCTCTGGATCAGCCTCATCGTTACTATAATCACTAAGTCATAGCACCTTGTTCCACTCACCTCTTGATATAATATATATACATTGAGTTTTCCATTAGTAACCGTGACATGTGTAATTCCACATAGTATATAGCATGTACACGGTGTAATAGATATGAGGATGTCGATTTATGGTATACAGATAAAGATGTTGTGGAAAGAGGGAGCGTTATCTCATACACTATACATTAAAGCATCTCATATGTATACACCAAGGTCACTACATTACAGCTCAAATTAATGCTGATACAAACATTTCCAACATATTAAAAATAACAGAACAGCTTAAAAACTTAGCAAAAAAACTAGGGCAGAAGAAGGTATAAACTTCCCAAATATTTTATTATACAACCAATCAGCAATATGTCGTTATATCAAGGATTGGTTAGCAAAGCAAAATCAACATGCAGATAGTTCCTTAGAACAACAATTCATACCAAACAGCGATCTTGTGTTTTTCCTTCATTTCAGGAGAAAAGATATACCTTCGGACATGAGGGAAAATCCACTGTTAATGTCTACATGGCACAAGATAAGACGTAAGGCAAAACTTAATAGCCAATGCTCGCTGTTTCTCCCTTTTCTTTATAATAATAATTTGCTTACACTTAAGATGGCCATAGACTAGAGCGATTATCGGCCCAAACACCCAATTATCGGGTGATCGGGCCAAAAATTGCTCTAGTTAAAGGCCAAGATCGATTTTTAAAACGTCCAATAAACGCACCAGAAACGCTCTGTACGATTATTGGATTTTTAAGCATGTTTGATTTAAATCGGGTGCTAGCGCCTGATATTTTAAGGGAGCCAATCAGCTGAATGGCTCCCGATCCCTGTAATAGACACTGCTGCAGATCTATGTACAAAGCTGCTCTGACAGCTTAGAACTTTACCTTCAAAGCTGTCAGAGCAGCATAGTGCATAGATCTGCAGCAGCTTCTATTGCAGGGAGTAGTACAGAAAGGGATCAGCCGAACCCATGCTGTGTGAAGCGCGTGGCTGATCCCTGTCTGTACTACTCCCTGCAATAGACGCTTCTGCAGATCCATGCACTATGCTGCTCTGACTGCTTTGAAGGTATACTTCTAAGCTGTCAGAGCAGCTTTCTACATAGCTCTGCAGCAGCGCCATAGAGAGTGCTGCCCCCCCTCTTCTGCTAGGATTATCGGTCCCAGCGGAGGAGGTGTATGGTGCCGATAACAGGACATTTCCCTAGCGGTAAATTGTCCCGTTTATCGGCTCACCCCCTGCTGGGACTGATAATCGTCCTAGTGTATGGCCAGCTTTAATAATGCTCAACACTACTTTCATTGGGCTTCCAAAGGAATAAAAACATTACGAGATTTCACAAACCCTCAAAGGAAAAATATATTATGCATTTCCGATGTACAAATACAACTAGAATCCGGAGAGATAAATGTGTTTTGCATCTTTACAAGCCCAACATTACACAGCACAATGTATCTCCTCATTTTCCCCTGAAGATTGGTCAAATCGACTAGATCCAATCTTTCAAGGTAAGAATATTAAAGATGGAATATTTACAGAACTCTCCATGTAAATCATTACCCTCCTGGACCTCGCAGCAGCAGGACTGAATGGCAGAGGGAGCCACCAGATATTTCTCAGACGCAATTACTAAAGGCTCTGGTTTATTCTGTTAATATTCTGACACCATCAAGCTATAGAGAAATGCTATATAAAATATATTATAAAGGATGGCCCGGATTCACAACTGCGGATGTATTGCACATATGTCCTTAATTTACCGATAATAGCTACCACGCATGCGTAACTATTTTACATAATCTACATATCATTTTGTTACGTAGATTGCGTATATACGGGTTTAAAAAACGATACGTAGATTACGTAAAATAGTTACCACGCATGCGTCGTAGCTATTCTCTGTAAATTAAGGACATATGTGTAATACGTCCACGGTTGTGAATCTGGGGACGATATCTCTCACCAGCCAGAAGCTCCTTTATAGGAGTTAACTCTTCTAGCAATAGCTCCTAACGCTAATCTATACCATTGTCTGTGGAATTGTCATCTCATTAAACTATTCTGGAAACGGATTAGAGATTTCGCCTATTGCCTCCTTTCTCTTTGACTCCAGAATGGGCCCTTTTGGGGATAATATCACCTAATCTGAAATTCTCTAAAAACGTGAAATGTCCCTGATTTTATCCGCGGTGGGCAAGAAATGTGTGTTACAACTATGGATCCATCGAATCCACCTTCTTTAACACGTTTTACAGAAGAGAAGTTTCTCTTTTTTCCTATGGATTGGTTGGAAACTTCATTAGCTAAAGAGCAGAAGACACATTCCTTTTTGCTACCTGGGAAAAATATATAAATAGTGACCCTCCAATTGTAACTACTTAAATATTATAACCTACTATAACCTCATACTTGGTAGCTGATATCTGGCTATGATAATCTATCTCTTAACTATGCTTTTTTCCTTTCCCTCCTTTCTTTATCTTTCTATCTACTATATATGCCTATTAGGGGAACACCCCCTTAGCGAATTGTGACATTAATGGAATTATTATTGTTTAGCAAAGTAAATCGATACTGTACTTTATTTTACAATTGTTTAACTATACATGGAAAACAGTTGTTTAAATATGCACTAATATGCTTGATATACTGTGTGTATTGTACATACACGGTGTGATAAATACGTCATATCATGGAATCGTATTACTATCAATAAAAATATTGTTAAAAGAAAGAAAGAAATAACAGAACAGAAGATTGTGAATAAGACATCTGGATACTGGGACACGGATAATCAGAAATCAGCCGCATACTGGCAGGAATATTGATCCATCATCAGCCCAAAGACCCGGAATATGTAACCCCAGATACCAGCCGGGGGAAGAGAAGAGATGACGGGTCTACCCTGTGTGCACTCACGCAGTACAGATGTCTGTGAGTGTGAGTGTGTGTGTGAGTGTGAGAGTCACACACATGGAGATAGGGAGCAGTACGCACCTTTCTGGAAGCACATGGCAGATACTTATTCCATAGGATCGTGGGATGACAATGTCACACTATTCCCAGGTGACAGAGCTGCTTAGATCTGTGTGACTGACAGTAGACCGTCCCCAGGCTGTGGGTGGAGCCGTCACTACAGTAAGACTGAATGATAAACTTCCATGTGCTCTGTATTCCCAGACCATGAATATCCACCCGCACAGACTCCGGTGTAATGACAGCGAGGGGCTCATTACCTCTCTTCCTGACTCCTGGATCCGTAGCTGGAAATTTAGGGGCATAAAGGGAAAATGCCACCCAAGATTGAACCTAAAAATGAACTTACGGGCGGCCCCACTTCAGCTTTGTGGCCTGGTCCCTGACACCCACCTCTGATTACACCCCACCTGGATGCTGAGAAATGTGTGCGCAAATCTGTGTGTGGATTGTGGTGCAAAGGGTTAAATGCGTTCTATCCAGTGGTGACCTGCGATATCTCTGTGTCATAAAGATGTTTAAACAGCTGTCACTATTTGCAGGATTATTAACGACTCGATCATTCTATATATAGTATATTTCACACTGTATATATCTATATAACTGCAGCGTATTTCTGCGATTTTCATATCTTCCGCCCAGGAGATGGCGCATCAAGATGAAGAGTCAGCGCAATGCATTTTCTCTAATAAATGGACATCTTTCACAGCGCTCTGAATTATTGCAAGAATAATCCCTTGTCATTTATATATTATATTATATACAGTGTATGTATATATTCAGGCTTCAGATTTTTTATTCTTACCTGCGTTGTTTTAGGTGTTTTTGTAGTAACTATTTTATGGTATCTATGTAACATTTTGTTACGTATATTCAGTACCTGCGGTCAAAATGTTACGTATATAGTGTAGAAGAGTTACTACACATGCACCTAAACTAATCTCGTAAGAATAAAAAAACTCAAGTGAGAATCCGGTCCTCAGAGAAGAAGGTCATTCCTGGGCTAAACCATGTTTATTTCAGGGAGAGAGCAGGTAATTGTATTCTTTGCATGTAGGGATATATCTTTGAATTGCTTACTGCACACAGACACTGACCAGCGTTACTATCACACTGTTATTTATCACCTCTCATCTCTAATACTATTATATTATTATTATATTATTACACAGATACTGACCAGCATTACTATCACACTGATATTTATCATCTCTCATCTCTAATACTATTATATTATTATTATATTATTACACAGATACTGACCAG
>WWET01005219.1:0-10526 GCA_011038615.1 Limnodynastes dumerilii
CACACACACAGTGCTCCTCTTAAGTCGTTGCAATGGAGCATGCTTACGTATGATAAGGGCAATCATGAATTCTGGCATGCAAGGTACACACATGCCCCTTGTGCATAAGGCACTCGTTCGGAATGGAGGATCATATATAAGGGCTAACCCAAGCCCTGCCCTATGGACTTCTGGATCCGGTCCATGGTGTTTATATGTAAAGAAAATGGCAACGAGAAAAATAAGGTAAACAATATAACCAAAGCAAAAACATATTCAAATTCATAGAAATAAGAAAAACAGATAGCATTGACTGAAAAAAGTCTTAACAGTTACTTAGGAATATAGGACCATATTCACAGTTAGGAATGAGTTAGGTGCAGTCGGATCCGCACCTATCTCTCCCGTCAAGCCTCACAGCCCCCATTATTAGGAATCTAATGGCACTAACAGAATCCATTACAAAACTAATAAATAAGGACCATTTGAGTGTTCAGCAATTTGACAGATTTATTCATATAATATGTTGTATAAATATTATTTGTATATAGCTTTGTTTATAGTATGCAGTACTCTCTTTTAGATTCTTTAAATTTAGGTGCACACTTTAATTGCCTTCTTGACATATATGGGACTCAGAGGTGGATTGGTAATAGGCCTTACCGGGAAGTTTCCTGGTTGACTGGTGTCCTAATGAGGCTGCCTCATCAATAAAAAGAACCAAGAACCCCATAGGGCTGTAGGGAATTAAACAGCAGACAGGTGCCCAGGGTCAGACAGGCAGCAATCAAAGGGTTAAGATTTCAGAGGGAAAGGGGGGGTGGGGGGTGGAATTTGAGCTAGGGGGTGGTAGGTTATATATAGGGCTAGGGGAAGGGGAGTAGGGACACTTGTCGCAGAGAAATCACCCTCCCTCCCTTAAAGTTGTTAAGTTGCTTATATGTTTACATTTTTCTTTTCAGACGGAGCATGTTGGGCGGTTTGCGGTGGTGGTCTCAGCAAATAAGGTCTGGTACTGGGGCTTAATTTGTTTGGGGGGAGTGGGGGTAGCTCTGATTCGATAGCAGCACGACCATTTAATGGGGACGTCAGATTTTCGAATGATCGAGCCCCTGTGGGAATGGGTCGAGTGGCCTGCTGGAGGATCAGACAGGGGGGAAGGGTTGCCAAGGTCAAGGTGGATGACCTCCGCAGGAATTTGGTTTTGCTGGACCCCCACTGCTACTGGGCCACCAAACTGCCTTAAAATTAAATTGACTCGCTATGAGTTTTTAAGTTAGGTTGATCATTACACCAATTTGGTCTAATTAATAAATGCCATGTTCCCTTGGTTTTAAATCTAGCTATCGGTGTCTGCCTCTTTCTTTCAATTAGGATTTGTTTGATTGCTGTATGGGTGATTGGGCACTATGGCGTTTGCTGTTTAATGTAATATTTTTATTTTATTTTGGGGACAGCAGATCAGCTGATTTCTTAGCATCTGCTGCATTCCGTTCACTGGCCTAGCTCAGGTTCTGCAATGCAGAGGCCTCTCATAACACACTTCCCCTGAGAGGCCTCCACAGCACTGTGTCAGAATTGGGCCAATGAGTGGGCAGCAGCTGCTCAATAATTGGCAGGAGACAGGCAGCCAATCATGAGACTGCCTCCACCCCATTCAGCAACAGGCAGCCTCACGATTGGCTGCCTGTTTGTTTGTGGCAACGTCTGGAACTGCCCCCTGTAAGAAGATCCCTTTCCTGTCTCTGCGGGTGTGTGTGTGCGTGTGCGTGTGTGTTGCATGCAGGTAATGTGTGGGTGAGTGTAATGCATGCATGCATGTATGTTATATGTGAGTGTAAGGTATGTCTGTATGTATGTATGTATGTATGTATGTATGTTGTGTATGTGTAATGCATGTATGTATGTATGTATGTATGTATGTATGTTGTGTATGTATGTATGAATGTATGTTTGTATGTATGTATGTATGTATGTATGTATGTAAGTATGTATGTTGTGTGTGTAATGTATATATGTTGTGTGTGTGTGTGTAATGCATGTATGTTTTGTGTAAAGCATGTATGTATGTATGTATGTATGTATGTTTGTATGTATGTATGTATGTATGTATGTATGTATTTATGTATGTATGTATGTATTTATTCTGTGTGTGTATGTATGTATGTATGTATGTATGTATATTGTGTGTAAGTATGTATGTATGTATGTATGTATGATGTGTGTGTGTATGTATGTATGTATGTATGTATGTTGTGTGTGTAATGTATATATGTTGTATGTATGTTTAATGCATGTATGTTGTGTGTAATGCATGTATGTATGTCATGGTTGCCGACTCTCCCGGAATGTCCGAGAGACTCCCGGAATCCTGGGAGATCTCCCAGACTCCCGGGTGAGGACCCTTTTCTCCCAGAGACAATACAATGTCCGGGAATAGTATTATTCCCGGACACTGTATTGTCACATACACAGTGCCCGGACCGCTGCACCCGGGCACTGTATATGTGTTGCTATGGCCCAGGCGGTGTGTTTGCGTCGACGCTGACGTCAGAATCATGCAGAAGAAGAGGCGCCGCAGAGGACTGAGGGTGAGGAAGAAGACAAAACAGGTAAGAGACTTATAAAAGCTTTTAGGAGGTTAAAGTATAAAGGGGGTAATGTGAGGTTATAGTATGTGTGTGTGTGGGGAGGTAATGTTTAATTATAGTATGTGAGGGGGCCGGGAGAGCCTGCAAATCTCCCGCAAGTGATGGAAACCACAGCCTCAAGTCCTGCCCCCCTGCCTAGCAAAACTAGAATACTAGTATACTAGTGTTGCTAGGGACAGGGAGGGACTTGATGATGCAATTTGCGCAATCAAGCCCCTTCCCAATCCCTGTTAAAGCTAAAAACAGGTAAGTATTAGTCAGGGGGAGGGGCTTAATGACACAATTTGCATAAATCACATAGCATGCGGGGTGGGGGTAATGTGAGGTTATAGCATGTGGGGGTGGGGGTAATGTGTGGTTATAGCATGTGGGGGTTGAGTGATATGGTACTATTATGTGGGGGTGTAATCTGTAGGTAGATTACAGATTAATTCGGAAACATGACAACAGTTACTGCCCAGGCCCTCCTCTTTTCTAATCCTAGGAGTGCCCATTGCGCATGATAAAATGGATGGCTCTGTCGTCCCCCGGTGGATAAAGTAGAGCGGTTGCAACTCTCAATCAAATCAGCTGTGAAAACGCTGCGTCTGACTCTCAGAAAGATTCAGTCATTAGTGGGGTCATCCCGATTTGCGTGTAGGCTGATTCCTATAGGAACAGTTTGCCAGATCCAGAACAACGCGTGGCGGAGACGTAAAATCGTGTTTTGGTAAGTACTGCGCATGCGCATCATAGAAATTACGCTTCGTAACGTAGCGTAAATGTGAACGTATGGGCCATTCACGTATGTGTCACGTAAATACTTACGTGTGGGCGTGAAAATTTTACGTGAGTCAAAAATACATCTAAAATACGTTATGCAGGCGGGGGTTTGTATTTAAAGTGTACAGTATGGGCGTGCTTAGCTGCGTAAATACGTGTTGCTCATACGTACGTGAGCGGATCACATCGGTTACGTTACCAAAAGTTAAGGTAGGATTTGGAAAGCGTATATTGGTCAAAATACGTACATTCAAGGGGTGTGACAAGGGGAGTGTATAGAAGGTATGCACGTGTAAATATGCTACGCGAGGAAACGTTCTGGATCTACCCCAGTATTTTGTCACAGGTTGGAGCGGGCAACCGCTGGGGTTAATGACCCCAAGGCTTGGATTCCCCTCTCCGAAGATCTGAAGGCGGATCTTGGAGTGTGGGACTTGTTTATGGAAAGCTTTAATAGGGTGTGCATATGGCCGGTCCCAGTAGTGGCTGTCGCACTGTCCAGAGTTGAATGGCATGGGTTTCGTCAGCTGGCTCCAAAGCAGATTTGACCGGCACAGCCTCCCCTATCTCTGTTTGGCAGGTGGCCTGTCCCAGTTAGAACAACTAGCGTTACAGTCATTAGCACTCTCCGCTGCTCGGAGGTGCCTCCCCACCCGGGAAAGAGGGCTGTCATTCAGATTAAGTCATGGTAGGGAGATTGCCAACCTGCAATCTTGCCTCTATGATGTCATGATCAGGGAGTTTAACAAAGGTAGACCTCACTCCCGCATTAGGTCCACATTGGTAGGCATATCCTTTTGGGGGCAAAGTTGCGCCACAAGCAGGACGTCACTAGGGGCTTCCTGATATCCAGAGCCCTTATCGATTTCCTGATTGTCCACCTTGATCAGGACGGTGGCATTAGTTGCCAGCGACAATTATGAGACGCTATCATTACAGGCCGCCTTCTGTTTTGGGTATACAGGAGCTTTCCGGATCGCAGAGCTGATTGTGGCATCGGAAAGCTCGTTTTGCAACGTAATTCCTCATATTGATCCTCTGGGTTGTAGAATACAGGGGTAGTTGGGCACAGTTAGATAGGCATTCAAACCCCAGGTTATGCCCCCATTACGCTCAGCATTAAATTTGTGGTGGCACGGCCAAAAGTCTGCCCTGTTTGGTTTGCACATCAAATGCCATACCACTATCATGCTATCAGTTCAACGTTTTCCAGAAAACGATGGGGAGCATGGGTCTAGATCCGTCCAACTACGGAACTCAGTCGTTCCGCATCAGTGCAGCCTCAACAGCAGTGGCTCAAGGTCTTCCAGTCAAAGATAGCAAATGGATAGGTCGATGGAAGTCCCAACATACAAATCCTCGACCTCTTGTGGATGACTGAAAGAGAGATCTATGTTGGTCGTAGGCAGAGGCCTGTCTTCAGCTATGTTCAGCAATAAGAGTGACCTATGTGGTTCGCAGACAAAGGCCTGTCATCAGTAATATTCGGCAGAAAGTGACCTATGTGGGTCGCAGGCAGAGGCCTGACTTCAGCAAAGTTCGGCAGAAAGAGTGACCTATGTGGGTCGCAGGCCGAGGCCTGACTTCAGCAAAGTTCGGCAGAAAGAGTGACCTATGTGGGTCGTAGGCAGAGGCCTGACTTCAGCAACATTAGCCATTGCATTCTGTTTTGGTTAAAATTTGCATTTTAGGCAGTTGTTCATTGTTCGCCTTACCCTCCTCACACCCCCTCCCCCTTTGTTCATGCCAGGGACTGGACATGGTTCTCGGGAATAGCCCGGTAACTGGCTCGCTACACCAGGTGCTAGGAGCGCAAACGTTTTTTCCTACTGTTACCAGAAGCTGTAAGTAGTTCCCCATAGTCTATATAGTCTGGCCCTGGTCATATGGGACCGTAGGCATTCCCCTTGTTACTACCTTAGACAGGATGTATCGGTATAACTTTTGTGTATTTGTTGTTTTTGAATTCATACTCTTCAGGTTCTCCTTCTCATGTTCCTTCTTCTTCCTCACAGCAGGGGGTCCTGCAGAGGTGGGTGGTATGGGTTATTGGCCATTTCACAGTTTTGATGCAGCAAGTTTTGTAAACATTTGAAAGGGCGTTAGAGGCATGTTGTGGCCCACGGTTTTGAAATGCCTCCCCGGTGATTTGTTGCAAGAACAGTGCCCCGATATAGTATTTTACATCTGGAGGACAATGACATTGGTCATATCACTGCAGTTGAACTATCCTGGGCCATCAAGGAAGACCTCCAACTGGCCATAAGCTGGGGGCCCAGTATTAAGTGAATGTGGTCGGACATTATTCCATGTAGAGTTTGACATTGCTCCAGTAATGGAGTTGTTTTGGCAAGGTGCGCAGGGAAATCAATAGATTGATTATTAAAGTTTTTATGTTAAAGCATGTCAAGTTTGGTAGTTCAGCACCCGAGGATCCGCCTTGAATTCTTGCATCAGTAAGAAATGATGGTGTGCATATGTCAGATGAGGGTTGTCGCTTGTTTCTGGAGGACATTATTGAAGGTCTTAGTAGTGGTCTGAGTTAAGTTGATGGTGGCGGTGGCTGGTCAGGAGGGACCAGCTTGGTGGAAAGCATGTTATTTATCCAGAGATTATCACCGTTTCCTTTGTTCAAACGTTGTTATAGCTCTGCCCGTTGGTGGAGTTCAGTGGTTGCAAGAGGCAGCCACTTCACTAGATTTTGTTAATGGTGGTTGTTGTTGTTGCCGGAGGTTGTAGACACGTCTATATGGACGGTCTCGTGTGGCGCTTAAGTGAAGTGCTGTACCGTAGGCTGATGTCCCCAGTAGGGGTCCGATGGGATTTAAGATTTGATTTGAGTTGAAACATTGCTTTACGACATAGTGATGTTTTTGGTCGCAATGTTAATTTATTATTGTTTAAACATGATTTGTGAAATTGTTCACACATTATTTAAGCTACCTGCTTTCTTGGCCCCCATCAATAAATTTAATGCTAGTATCATAACCAGTCAAGTCACTTGGTTAAAGTTAATAAATCTAAATTTAGTTCCCAAAGAAGTTGTCTGTATCTTTCTTTAGTTTAAAATAAGTGTTAAGTGGGGAGGTCACACCCATCACGCATGGGACATTTACACCAAGCCAGTAGCTAGATTACCACAACAGCAAAGGAACTAAATGTGTGTAAAGGGAGATCTTATCCGTGATTAGCGCTGAACTATAATAAGGAAAAGTTGAGGGATACTTGAACAGATAGGGTTCCACAGGGAAAATACTGGGTGTCAAACGTATAATAATTCTATAATAACAAGCACAATCTTTTCCGTTACTAAAGTGTCCAATTGTATCATAAAGATAATGATGAGCAATCCTCAGTGGGAAAACGACACTGTGTTGCAAACATGTAGTCTTTCTATTAAAAGACAGCACACACAGTCTTTCCAAAAACCATATAATCAATTTAGTGGTTTGCACGTTCGTACCACATCAAGTCTTTAGCACATTGGCAACCAAAAGAAAAAAGAGGAAAGATCTTACAGTTTGTTCTGATGCTTCGTGGTATGAACAGCGTTCTGTCAGGTTTACACCAAGCGCCGTCTGCAGATTTGGCAGTGACCGTTAGGCTTCTGGTCCTGAGTTAGTCTCCTGCTGTGCACGGCCTCGCTCTCAATCAGGACCCTGGATGGCTCATTCAAATTTCAGGCAAGCCTCCGTGCCGGATCGCGGTGTTTTTTGAGAGGGATGAGGAAATAAAGAAATCCAATAGTGTGATATTGTCACACGAAAAAAAAACAATTTATTGGTGGTATAATGTTATACTCACAGACATACGAGGATAAAATCGCATTTCAAAGTTGCATACAGACAGTTCTGTTTTGCAGTGTAGCAATATGAGAAACTGTCCCTGTATATTTAAAAGTCCTTCACTTATATGTTAAAAGCCAACGCGTTTCGGACGTTCTGACGTCCCTTCTCAAGGCTGAAAGTATGAAGTACAATAAGTGAGACTTAAATAGAGATAGAAATGGGCGGTATTCCCCTAAAACAGTCCCGCTTTCGGGGGACTGTCCCGTCGTCCTGCCTGCCTTACGCCATGTCCCAAAAGAAGAGACTCTCTGTACAAAGAATTATTATTTTTTAAATGCATTGAGCCCGTGTGGTGGCGCTTTATGCGGCTGGGCTTTTTTCCACATAAGTAGAGCTGGTTATACAGGGCTGCTATGGGAGCCCTGTATGACCAAATCAGTCTCTATGAATGACGGAGTGACGGAGTGTGGGAGGATAAGCTAGGGGTGGATACAGAACAGGTGAAGTCAGAGAGATAGGAGGAAAACCAAGAAAGAGCAGTGTCAGTGAGACCAAAGGAGCGGAGGGTTTGAAGCAGAAGAGGATTGTCGAGAGCTGACTGATCCAAGAAGGATGAGTAGTGGTGAGGATATTAATAATGAGTAAATTCCATTGCTTGTCCTAGGATGTAAAGAAGAAAACTAATGATGGTTGAATGGAAGAGGGGTGGACAGTTGGGGATGGATGAATGAAGCAGAGTAGAAGAGATGTCATTTCTGATAGAGAGAATTTAGGAAGAGAAGTAGGAGATAAAGTTGGAAGCAGAGATAGAAGGTGGGATGGAAGGCGGGGTCGGGGAGAGGAGAGTATTATATCTGTCAAAGAGGCTATGGGGGTTGGATGCTTGGGAGATGATGAAAGATTTGAAGCTTGGGCAAGGGCAGAGCAGTGAGAGGAAAGGTTGAATTTAAAGTGGAGGAAGCCAGCAAGAGAGCGATATTTGTGCCAGAGGCACTTGGCGGTGCAGGAGCATTGTTTGAGGAAGTGCGTGACTTGAGAGTGCCATGGCTGGGGGTTAGAGCGGCAAATGGAGATGGAAGAAGGGGAGCAGGCACAGTCAAGAGCAGAGGAGAGGGTGGTATTGTAGAGGGAAGTGGCTTGGTTGGGGCAGGAAAAAGAGATAAAGGGGAGGAGGTAGTCAAGGGAGGAGGAGAAGGCAGGGATGTCGAGGGTGCTAATGTTCTGTCTGGTGAGGACGTGTTTGGGTTTGGGGTAGGTAGGCAGGAGAGGAGAGAGAGAAGGAGAGGAAGTGGTGGACACAAGGATCTGAAAATCTCCACATTTTGTGTGCCTGATCTAGACTTATTCCCCTTTCACATCAACACCAAAAACCTGTGTTATTTCTCGGGCAAGGTCCAAAAACACGGGTTGAGGTGTGGTGTGAACTAGGTCCGAGGTAAAGTGCAGTGTGATAAGTGCAACCCAGGTAGAACAAAAAAACCTGATTGTAGGGATTTGATTATTTTTTCTATGGCAATAGTAAACAAATCTCTTTCCGGGAGCCACTTGGTGCCCATCAGGGCAGACCGTGGTTCTGGAATTTCCCGGGTCAACATTGCAGTATGAAAGGGATTACTCCACTTTCTGTGACTCTGGGATGATCTGTTTCAAATGGCAATACCCCAGGTTGTAGGACCTGAGAATATTGCCAGGACAGAGTGTGAAAGTGGTATTACAAAAAGGAAGTCAATAGTGGGATGGGGCAGGATGCGTAGAGCTTTTAAGCAAGATGGGAGGGAGGGGTATGTTAATAGTACAATAAGGGTGTGTTTCAGGCCTTATATAAATATACTATCCATGATTCTGCACCATCCCCAATTTACATGGGTTGGTGCGGATATATTTAGGCAGTGTCCGTCATTCTTAAGTCTGCATACAAAGAGAGTGGTCTGCCCTCACACACGAAAAGCTGGATACAGCAGGGATCCGGCTTCAAATCTCCACTGCCACTAATTTAGGCACTCAGATTAGAAGTCTGGATCTGGTCAATGGTCACTTATTTTCCTGTAGTGCTACTGAGTATATCATAAAAAATACGTCACAAAATGTGACTTTTTTCTTTTCAGCTTATTTGATTTATTGTATTGTTATTAATGAATCACTGCAGTGAAACAGTATATGATAAAGAAAATAGGATCATGCTGTATTTGTGCTGAGCAACACAGGAAGCAGACTATGAGAAAAGTCTTCTTTCTAAGCTGTACGACGTAATTAGTTAGCAAACATTTTCCCTCACTTGTTTATTGCATTTGTATTAGGGAAACCCTTTTTATGAGTGCACGTAACAGTTCACTGACACTATGAATACTACAGCTGTCATTTCCTTGTATGCATTAGTCCTCCTAGACATGTTTTTCCTCCCTCCAGGCAGATTTATTTGTCTGCTAACAAAATGACATAAGCTTAGGTAAAACAATCAGCCTATCCACACTCTCTTGACCTGTGTGACACATCTTATCAAACACGTTCATCACTGATGTTTTATTGTAGTTGTTCAGCACTATGACTGGGAGAAATATGAATCATTGTGCATGCTAACCTATTAGCAAATACTGACTGGGCAGATTTTTCTAAGGGAAATACTTACTAGGGAGACAGATAGAGATTTTTCTGTATCTTTAGGCAATGTTTATATGTCTGTTTATGCCTGTCTACTTGGATTTTGGAAAAATGCCAATTTTTTAGCTTTTCAACTGGGTTTGCCTTTAATTTATTTCTGTTTTTCTTCATTAACTAGTGTTTAGTCTGGTTTTTAAACAAGAGTATCCAAATGGTATGTTCAATGTTTCTTTCAGTTTTAACATGTGATTTTCTGTTCTCTTACCTTCAGGAAACTGCAATGCCATAAAGTGATAGCCATATAGTGCCCACTTTAGTTGTTTAAAATGTATGAAATATATTTTATAGCCACAGCTACTAATATATATTAATTCCTTATAATATATACAGTGTGTATGTGTGTCTGTCTGTTTTACTTATCAACAGATAAGATGCATTTATTTCGCTTCATTTAACAGTACCTATTTAAACATTACTATTTATTACTGCGCATGCGTAGTAGGTCATTTACGCTATCTATGTACCAGATCGGTACGTAGATAGCGTAGGTGCGGTCTTTAAAGACTGCACGCAGGGATTTCCATCCATAGAGATGGTGCTATGCCGCCTCGGGCGTTTTTAGGCAGAAGTGGAAGGTGGGATGCATTTCGATTAGCTGGGGAGGGCGGGGGTGAGGCGGGGAGAGGCAATGTCCATCCGAAAATTGCACGGACAGATAAGGTAGCCACATGGCACTCGTAAGTGCAAT
>WWET01005219.1:15940-28482 GCA_011038615.1 Limnodynastes dumerilii
GTGGCCCATTCATGCCGATTACATACCGAAATGGGGGAGCACAAAGGTGAGATGGGGTCACCAAGGGGAGGGCTAAATTCTTGCCCCCCTCAAAATAATTTGTGACACTCCTGAGCACACAACATTGTTACACCACCAATCTCCTATCTAAAATGGCTCTAAATAAATATTTAGATTCCCCTGGGGGGTTAGATATACAAATCCAGCTGACATAGCTAACAGTTTGCAGAGTTTTATTCCCAACTGTACAATCTCTCTGAGGGTGTCACCACGTTCCAACCGAACCCTGATACAATTAAATAATTCCTCGATTCTATTGCCCTTCCGCAATTAAAAAAGACTGAAGTCGATGCTCTATGTGATCCTTGGACAATCCAAGAATTGGACCGGGTCATTAAGAACCTCCCCAAGTCTAAAGCCCCAGGACCTGGCGGGTTCATTAACGAATTTTATAAATCTTTCCAAGCCGAACTTAAACCCCTTCTTCTTAATCTATTTAATTCGGTGTCAGAGGGAGGTTCCTTCCCTAAGGAAATGTTGGAAGCGCGAATCATAACGATACCCAAACTCGGGAAGGACCCCTCCTCCTGCAAAAATTATAGACCCATAGCTCTGTTAAATTGTCATCTGAAAATCTACGCAAAACTTTTGGCCAATCGTATCAACCCCCTCCTTCCGCGACTGATTCATCCTGACCAGGTGGGCTTTGTAACTCAGCGGCAGGCATCAGACAATACCCATAGGAAACGCATTGGCTGGTGCTGGAGAAGCTACCTTTTATGTTACCTGATTGATGTTACCTTTTTACTTTTGGAACTCAACAGTATTTTACATGCCTGTTTGAAATTGACTCAATGTGAGTATTACACTGGATTTGTGTCTTCTTTTACAAAATAAACTGAATTGCACTAGATAGTGCTTTTGTCTCCATTATCTCTCCCCATCTCTTCACACCGGGTGACACGCACGGCAACGAGAACGAGGTCTGGTGCACCGGGCGGGACTCTGGAGTTACACGCTGCAGCCGACAGCACGAGTCCTCTACGGTGTGTGAATGGGACATTGGATCGGAATACTGCATTAGACTGATCCCTGTTTGGAGTGAACACTTTGGGAACTGTGAGTTCACCTATACCACTGGATTGTTCCTTTACTGAAAAAGAATTATTTGGTCTAAGACCATAGCGGACCGTTATTGTCCTATATCTTTTCATCCGTAGATTATATCGGCTACAGTGTTTCTCTATTTGCAGTACATTACACAGGTTGTATGTTAGCAATATACCACTCTTTGTATTTACATATTTACCTTTGTGCATATCTGCAGTGAGCGCTATTCCTCTACAGCCCTTTTGTCTGTTTGTTTATCCAACCAGCCTTATGCCCCTTCCTTCTGTGTCCAACCAGTCTTATTGCCCCCTCTTTATATCCAGTCAATCTTATTGCCACCCATCCTTACTGCCTCTCCTTCTGTGTTTATTCAGCCTTAATGCCGCCTCCTTCTGTGTCCAGGAAACCTTATGACCCCCCCTCTTTATTTGTGTCCAGCCAGCCTTATTGGCCCCATCCTTCTGTTTGTCCAACAACCTTTGTGCCCCTTCCTTCTGTGTCCATTTACCCTTATTGCCCCCCTCCTGGTGACCATTCAACCTCATTGCCCCTTAAAAAAACTTACCTTTGCTGCCTCTCCTCCAGCTCTGTCCTCTGCGGCTCGCGCTCTGCAGAACTATGACGCTCATGTGACTTTAGGTTACATGGCATCTTAAGACCAGAGCCGCGGCTGTGCATAGCACAGCCAGCTCTGTTCAGGCAGGGGGCAGGAACGCTATGTGAAGGCTCTGCCCACTTGCTCACCCCCAGCCTGTTCATACCGTTACAGACTACAGTGCAAGAGGATGGATGTCAGTGATTGTATATTCCGGCAGTATCACAGCTGCCGGAAAATGACAGCGGCTGCGACACACTGTGCTTAAGAGGAGGATGTCAATCGCTGACATCCATCCTCTTTCACTTCGCTGTGTGGGGGCCCTTTGTGTGTGGGGGCCCCGGGACGAATGCCCCGATCGTTCCTGGTTAATCCGGCCCTAGCTACTCCACAACAGCAACAAGTTACCCTCCATACCACTGTCTCATGCTGTTGCTATGAAGGAAACACAAAGGAGCATGAAACTCCTGCTGACTCAAATATGATTGTGCTATTGTTTTCTGTGTGAGTGGAACAGCAGAGACCAGAAAAACTATGTCTGGAAGCTGAGGCCCAAGCAAACTTTGCTAACCCTGGAAGTCAAGTATGGTGTCAGTGCCCATGTTCCATATAAAGCTGGATCTTTTAAAGAACTTTATCAAAGAACTGGATGAAAGTGGACTTACATTTGTCTTCTTAAGAAAAAATTTCCCAGTAAGCGAGGCAAAGCTCAAAGAGGGGAACTTTGTAGGTCCTTAAATAAGAGAACTAATGCTTGATGGGCACTTTAATAATCTTCTTTAACCTGACAAAAAGGTGTATGAGAGGCACACAAGAGCTTTTGCCAGAACTTCTTAGGGAATCATAGAATAGACAACTGCATAGAGATAGATAATGGACAAGCTCTCAAAATCTTACAATACCACGGGGTGAAGCATGTCTCTGAAGTTCCAGCTTTTGGAATCTTGGGGCAGTAAGCTATGAGCTTAGTGAATGGTTCCACCAGGAAATTTCCATAATGGAAAAGCAGTATTAGTGTGGAGTCCAAGTATGCTGGCGGACTACTGTTGGACACTTATAAGGGATGCTACAAAGGCAAACCACAGCAAAAAAATCTTTGCATCCATGATAGCGTTATTTAAAAAAAACATGTTTGAATTCAGTACAGAAAACACTATGCAATGTACTTATATGACAAAAAAATAATACAGATTTTGTTGACCAGTGTAGTTATTGGCATTTACAGCAGTAATAAAGTAATGAAAACTTTCCATTTCTTTAATACTGCACAGTAACAGAAACAGAGCTTTTATTACTTTATTAGTTCTTTAAGTGCCAATAATCATGGAATCGGTAAGATAGGGAAACTCCAGGTAGGAGGTAGAGGGACCACACATTGGAGGTGGATCACTTTTGCCAATCAGCTGCACAGACCTCCTGTATGTCTCGGCAGTCCTTGCTCATCAGCCTTGATTATGGATCATAGCAGGAAAAGTGAGTGGCGCAGATAATGGAACTGTTCTCTACTGGAAAAATTCTCCTGTTTATTGGGACACATTCATTTTAAACAAAATAGTTTATTTTATACTAATTAGTATATAATATTATAACTCTATAGAATATAACCGCAACTTCTAAATTTCTACTTATTTGAACTCTAAAGAGTTTAGGATGTGTTTGGGACTTATCTTTGTATGCTTTTAAACATCCTGGCTGTTTTAGGGATTTATGTTTTATATTTTAACTTCTCCTATATAATAAAGATACAGTTGTTTCGCCTATTGCCTTGCCTCTGTGATCGCAAACTCTGGACAGCAGAGGTGTGCACAAGTGGAAGCGTCGCTCTGGCACCCTGTGTCCTGACAACATACAAAAGGCAGGCATTGCATCATAAATATGGCAAAAAGATGTCTTTATTATATGTAAGAGCAAGAAACTCAAACCAATCAAATGAAATTCCAATTCATTTAATCTACTAAAACCTAGCATTCAACTGTAGTTTTATGGAAAAAACAAAGCTATATAATTTTGCTATTTTTTTTTTTATTTTTACATTTGCCTCAAGAGTGGGTTCAGATTAACTTATTCAAGACAAATTTAGGTGACGTTTTCTTACATAAGGTCATTTAATTTAATTCTGCCTTGTATAGCAAGGAATAGAATCATATAAATAAGAAAGATAAACAAAGACAAAAAATTTTAACAATCCAAATATTAAACACATTTCCAGTTGGAAAACTCCAGCCATGAAGCCGAAATTGTTCAGATGTACTTCATGAAGGCTAAAAGAAGCTACAGCCATATGTTGTATTCTACAGATATGTTATTAATTCTTTGAGAAACCAGCGGCACTAAAAAAATTGGAAAGTTCCAAGTATAAGTTATGTCTATCATTTTTGCCTGTTTAAATATTTGTCAGATGTGTGTGTAAATCCCTGTCCAAGTCCACCTAGGCTTAAACCCAACTGACAATGAGCCACTCTAAAAGCCAGCTCATCCTCTGGAAAATGTTCACACAAAATCTTCTCCATAGGGCTGGAACAGTGTCTGATCCAGTGGCAATAACACCAGATGTTTAAGGTATTATCTTCATTATTATATGTTCAGGAAACATTGAATGGGTAAAATTGCTGTTTACTGCCTTTGACATTACACTATCAGAGACAAAACTTAATACCTACAAATCCTTTGTGATTTAAAATAAAAAATAAAAATAAAGCAAAAATGGAGCAGGTTTTTATACAAGTAAATGTTTTGCTTTAAAATATAGTGGTGTATATATAATTAACTTTGCAATATTTTTGATACCCAGATTTAATCAGATCTTTACATCCTAAATTGGTACTTATGGTATAGAAAATAATACCCCTTTCACATCGCCATGAAATACCCGGGATTTTCGCCAAAAACCCGGGTCTCTGCAAAATCCCAGGTATTTCGTGGAGATGTGAAAGGCGCACTTCCCGCGGACCCGTGTCAGAAGACCCGGTAATTCAACCCGGGTGAAAAGAAGGGTTATTCCCGGGTCCGACACGGGTAGAATTGGTTCAATAATACCCCTTTCACATCACAACCAAATACCTGGGATTTTCGCCAAAAACCCGGGTCTCGGCAATATCCTGGGTATTTGGCTGTGATGTGAAAGGTGCATTTCCGGTGGACCCGTGTCAAAATACCCGGGAATTCAACCCAGGTAAAAAGATGGGTTATTCCCGAGTCCGACACGGGCAGGTGTACAGTGTGAAAGGTGCTACCCGGGTTTTTCAACCCGGGTAGCACCTAACGCACTTTATTGGTGTCATTTTTTTTACTATTGCTCTGGCAACAAGTGTTGCCAGAGCAACGGTAAACAAATTACACATTGCTTTGACGACAGGGCAGACCCGGGTCTGCCCTGCAGTCTGTGAACCCGGGATATTGCCGGGGCGGTGATCTGAAAGCGGTATAATTAAGAATATATAATAAAATTACTCGTGATGAAAATAACTCATATGATCATGTAAGTTTTAGCATAGCAATTATTTCCTATATGTTTTAATGGACACTTTAAAAAAAAAAAGTGACCCATATAGGAAATAAAGTGACTAAATTCACAAAAAACAACAACAAATGAACTCAATACAATAATATGTTAACAGTAAATATCGGGAAGAGATAGTTGGTTGATTATGATTTATGCCAGTATGTAGAGTCTTAATGTGTTTCCCCTTTACTTAGTATGGATGCTGTAGGAAAGTGTCTATATTTCTTCCACTGATTGCAATATTGAGAATAACAGTTCTTTTTAGGTTAACTAGTTAGTACTTTGCTATTGTCATCTAATAATAAAGTATCTGGATACTCCTTATTACATTTGAAGCACAATGAAGTTAAGTTTTTTTTTCCTGTAAATGCGGGATTAAAATAATACAGAAAAGTGTGGAATACAACCAGCTTCCCTTTTCTGTGAGATCAGTGAAATGGAGTCTCTAGATTTCACCCAAGTGAATCTTATATAATCTCATTTAAATGACAATAAATGACTACACACTATACAGAGTGCTACACCAATAAAAAGAACAAAACCAAGAAAACTTATATATACATAAAGGGGTAAAAAAAAAAAAAATAACGAAATGGTCACTGTATAAAAATTTATGAAAACATCACTGCCTTACAAATCAAAAAATCATTAGATTTGGAGTTTTTTGATTTTACTTTTTTTTTAAAGTCCAATTCTTCTTCATTAGTGATCCATTTACCATGTGACAAAAAGAGAAACACAAATAATAGTACAATACTCACTGTGCAATTTTAAATCTTCCCCTCTACTCATATGAGAGAAAGGACTCTGTGGTAGGGGATTTTGGACCAGATTCAGAGAGGACTTGGGCTAAACCATGTTGATTTCAGGTGGAGTCAAGTTAATTGTATACTTTGCATGTAGGAATATTTCTTTTAATTGCTTACTGCACACAGATATTGACCAGCTTTACAATTAAACTGTTATTTAGGCTTGGGTTGGAAAACGCCACCTCTCAATTCTAATACTGTTTGCAACAAAATAAATTTGACTCCCCCAAAAATCAACATGGTTTTGCCCAGGAGTAACTTTCCTCTCTGAATCTGGTCCTTTGTTTGTAAACACTACTAAAAATAGTAGTGTCACTCCCTCAACCGCAAAAGATAATACACTTACACAAAAAATGACAATGCAGGTCAAACAATCTCAGGAATCCAAAAAAGCAATGATGTAGTACTTGTAGCAGAGCATTTTACTGGGCTTCTGAACTTACAAATCTATTACCTATTCTGCTGACAGGGAAAAGCGGTGAATTAGTCCAGCAGGGTAAAATTTTCTGAATTGTAACATAAACCCATTCTTAATTGGAGACAATAAGGGATAAATTAGCATTATTTTTTTATGGTATTGTTATTTTATGACCATGTAAAGTTTAGCATAGCAATTATTTGCTATATGCCTTAATAAACAACTTTAGAAAAAGTGACACATATAGGAAATAAAGTGACACTAAATTCACAAATGTACTCAATACAAAAATAGTATGTGAATCTACAATGTGTATGTGCATAACCTCTATTAAATGATATATTACTTAACAAAATGGGTACACAGTTTGTAAAGAGCCGCACACATGCTCAAGTATAAATCTGTAACATCAATCACATACACTAACTTATTCCTGAATGGAAAGAAAAATATATCAAAGCCAGATCATATGCTTGCCCATTTTTAAGTTTAGCCTATAACTATGTGGATTTTTCCTTTTCTACAGGAAACAATGCAGTGAGAGGAAAGGGCATTAATCAATTTAGTCCTCAAAGTTTGTGGGATAGTTGCTATTTTTAGTTACATGAGAATATCTTTTGAGGTAAACATAGACCTTTTTTTAAACCCTTACAAGAGCATTTGCCATAAATTACCCAATGATTATTGTATTTGTGGAATTTAAAATTTCTTTGACGTGTTTAAGGCTTCTGGGAAAACATTTTGTTTGTTGCATGTCAGTGACAGGAGGATGTGATTAAACAGGATGCTGACATTTTGAATTTGAGCAACGAAGATTCCAAAAGCACCTGTGAAACATTTTATAATAACTAAAAAAAAAACAAACACATAAATTCCAATTGTAGTTTAGAACTAAAGTATGCGATTACTTTGGTTCACTCATGGACAACCTGTGGATACACATATAGCACTAACAGTTAAAAAAACATAAGTGAGCGAGAATGGAATGTCTTTTTTTTATCAATTCTCTGAGATTTGTGAGAAACATTGATGCATACACATGCATATGTGTCGTTATTCATTATCCTCATTGCCATATAGAGTAGCTTTGTGTGATTAGTAATCATATCATAGGATACTTTATCAGCATAGTCACTGGCCATGCAGGGAATGTGCAGCATTGGAACGGCTGCCCAACTTGATCCAATGTCTTGAATACGGCCTCACCCCACACCCTCCCTCTGCTTCTGAGTACTGAGTGCTGTTTATAAATACTTTGCCAGCAGCTGACACCTGAGCACTATAACTCCTCCTGGCTGGCAGTGATAGTCAACCAGGGCCGTAATTAGGGTGGCACGAGGGGTGCCACCGCCCAGAGCCGGGGATAGTGCAACTGAGCCGACAGTATCAGCTAATCATTCTCCCTGCTTAATAGTTTCAAGCAAGGAGCTCCGCATAGAGATTTGTAAAGCCTTCCACAGTGCCCGACTGTTAGCCAGTCAGGGAGTAGCTGATGTCATTGTGCTACTCCCCCATTGGCTTCTGCTGCTATGCATTGCCCCCAATTCCTCAATTTCCTCCCTCTAGTACACCTCAAGTGTCTGCTCAGCTCTAAAAAGTAAGTGTGTGTGTAGTATACAAGGAGTGTGAGTGTATGTATGCGATATTGTGCATGCATGTATGTTATGTGTGTTTGTGGGAGTGAGGCATATAAGAAATGTTGTATGTTGTGCGTTATACATATATGTTATGTGTATGAGGATTATGCATGTATTTATTTATTTTATTAATTAACAGGTTTTTATATTTAGCGCCATCAGATTACATAGCGATTTACAGTTTTAACAATCATTATAACAGGACTGGGTGGTAACAGACAGACTGGATGGATAAGAGGGCCCTGCCACAGGCTTACACTCTATAGGATATTAGGGATTGATACATAAGGGAAAGTGCTATAAAGTCCCACAACGGACCAGCCAGCTTGCATGGTAAAAGTGTTCAAGGCTCTGTGTGATCCAGTCACACTGCTGTGTTAGTAACAGAAATAAGGGGAATTTTTGTAAAGAATGAAAGAGAACAAGTTTGGTTTACTCATGAAGTGATGGTCATATAATAAAATTGTTGTAAATAATAGTGTAGACAAATGTTAAGTAGGTTGTGGAATTTGGTACGCTTGTCTGAAGAGGTGAGTTTTGAGGGATCGCTTGAAAGTTTGGAGAGTAGAGGATAGTCTTAGTGGGTGAGGAAGGTTATTCCAGAGAGTGGGTGCAGCCTGGGAGAAGTCCTGTAACCGGGAATCAGAGCATATGTTTAGTGTGGAGGAGAGCTGTATGTCCTGTGAGGATCTGAGAGCACGAGCTGGGATATATCTTGATATGAGTGAGGATATGGTTGAGCTGTGTCCCGAATACCCAGCAATTGTAACATTTGTATGAGAAGAGAGTGGTCAACAGTATCAAAAGCAGCAGAAAGATCCAGTAGTATTAGAAGAGAGTAGTGTCCTTTAGATTTTGCAGTGATTAAGTCATTGACCACCTTAGTTAGTGCAGTTTCTGTGGAGTGCCGGGAACAAAAGCCTTACTGAAGAGGATTCAGAAGATTGTGTGAGGAGAGGAAGCTAGAAAGGTGAGTGTAGGCAAGTCTTTCAAGAAGCTTTGCAAGGCAAGGAAGTTGGGAAATAGGACGATAATTTGAGGGAGAGTTGGGGTCATAGTTTTGTTTTTTCAAAATTTGCGTAATCAGTGCATGGTTAAATAAAGAGGGGAAGATACCAGTAGAGAGAGAGAGAGAGAGAGAGATTGCAGATTGTGGATAGGATAGCAATAAGCACAGAAGATAGACATCAACTGACCTGTGAGGGTACAGGATCAAGAGGACATGTAGCAGAGGGGGAAGAGCAGGAAAGAGCAGATAATTCTTCTTTGTTTGTAGGTTGGAATGAGTACATGATGCCTGGGTGTGGATGAAAGGGACTGAGTAGTATGTTAGCTGATGATGAGGAGGAGGAGGAGGACACCAATTCCAGTCTGATCTTGTCAATCTTATCCTTAAAGTACAATGCAAGATCTTGAGCACTGATGGTAGTAGGTGGATTTTGCACATGATGGCTCAGTAGGGAGTTAAATGTGCGAAAAATGCGTTTTGGGTTAGAGGCCTGAGTAGAAATGAGAGTTTGAAAGTAGGATTGTTTGGCTTTGTCCAGAGCATTTCGATAAGTGTGATAACTGTTGGTGTAAGTTAAAAAGTCATGGGAAGAACGGGATATCCGCCATGTTCTGCTTTGCGGTAGAGTCTTTTAAGATTTCGTGTGTCGTTAGTGTGCTATGGCTGACACTGATGTCGCCATGGTGCAAAAGGGGTAGCAGGAGCAACTTGATCAAGCACAGCTGCTAGGGCTTGATTAAGGTGGGATACCGCCAGATCAGGAGAGTGGAAGTTATGAATTGGAGACAGTAGTTGTTGGACCGATTGAGAAAGTCAAGAAAAAATTTATTTGGATGAGCGCTAGCTATTAGAAGAGTACAAGACCACGAGCTTCAAGAGAATGGAAGGAAACAACACAATTAACTAAAAAATAAATATATAACCAAATAAAAATAATAGGGCACCCAGGTGGATGTGAAGTGGATTTGTGAATTTTGGGCAACAAATAAAAAACAGGCACCCTATTATTTCAGGTATTGGGTCCCTCACGTAAAATTTTTCATTTTTGGTGGATAATTTTTTACAAAGTTATGTCACATCACTGAGATTCCACATCAGAGACACTATTCATCTATTATCTAAATTAGAGACCATCGAGTGGAAACCCCATTATGGGTTTCTTATACTCGATGTCAAAGCCATCTATACGAACATTCCCCACACTAAGGGGTTGGAGGCAGTTAGAAATGTCTTAGTCTCTGATGATGAGGTCTCTAGTGATTAGCGTAATTTTCTTATTGAGTCTATTCAATTTATATTATCTCACAATTATTTTCTGTTTGATGACACTTTTTATTTACAATTACACAGGACGGCCATGGACACGAGGTTTGTGCCGAGTTTTGCCAATATCTATATGGGGGAATTTGAAAACCAATATATTTGGAATGGCCCCTTCGGTGCAAACCTCGTGTTCTATGGTCGTTACATTGATGATTTGATTATTATTTGGGATGGTGGACCTGATTTAGCACAACAGTTTCTTTCTCACCTTAATTCTAATGACTTTAATCTCACTTTCACTTCACTATTTGACGTGAAGAGGGTGAATTTTTTGGATGTGACCCTGAGGGCAGTGGACAGTAAAGTAATCTCAGAGAACTATAGAAAAACAGTGGATGTAAGCATCTACCTCCATTTTAAGAGCGGACATTATAGACCCTGGATTTTGAATATCCCAAAGGGTCAAATAGGTAGAATTTACCGAAACTGCACAAATGTGTCTGATTTTAATAGAGAAGCAGACCTAATGACTAAGTACTTTGCTGATAGGGGTTACCCAGATTTACTGGTCCAAGAGGCCAGAGATTATGCATTAAACATGGACAGATCCTCTCTCCTAAAAAATACTGGTGTCTCTGGGTTTGATTCCCTATTTGAGACTGACAAAAATTGGGCTAGGTACAACAAACAAAAGAGTAATGAACAGACATCCTTGGATTGTATGTTTATTAGCAAGTTTAATAGAAAATCCAATCAGGTAAAGAAAATTGTATAGAAGAATTTCGCTATTCTAAAACATGACCCTATATTGGGTAGACTTTTACCCGAGAAACCCAGAGTGATTTTTAAAAAGAACAGGGATTTAAAGAATTATTTGTCACCTAGTGTTTTACAAACTGGGGACAAAAATATTAAGGGGATAACTAAAGATCCAAATGCTCCCAAAAAGACCTATGGGAACCTATAAGTGTGGTCACACAATATGTTTAACTTGTAAACATATATCACATAGAACATCTACAATTACCTCATTTACCAACAAAAGGGTTTACGACATTAAGCAATTTATTAATTGTGAGACTATTTATGTGGTCTATGTCCTTCAGTGTGCGTGTGGCCTACAATATGTGGGACGTACCACACGCACACTGGTTTAGGTGACAGGTTTAGAGAGCATAAAAGAAATATTGTAAATAAATGTACCAAACATAGTGTACCAAGACATTGGTCAGAAGGCCAACATGGTAATGCGGACAATATTAAACTAATAGGGGTTGAACATATTGCCCCAACTGCCCGAGGGGGAGATAGATTTGCAAAACTCTTTAAAAGAATCAGAATGGATTTTCCGCTTATAATGTTTGTCCCCTGAGGGGTTAAACGAGATGTTAGAATTTGTTACAAGGTAAAAATAAAAAGTTATACTATGTTACCTATGACCTGAATGTCATCTATATAAAAATGTTTCCACAGTTATACCAACTATCTTCTGTATGTGTATATATATATATATATATATATATATATATATATTACTTTAAAAGAAATGGATTTTCCGCTTATAATGTTTGTCCCCTGAGGGGTTAAACGAGATGTTAGAATTTGTTACAAGGTAAAAATAAAAAGTTATACTATGTTACCTATGACCTGAATGTAATGTCAATAAAAATGTTTCCACAGTTATACCAACTATCTTCTGTATGTGTATATATATATATATATATATATATATATATATATTGTTTCATCTCTGTGTTTAATAATATAAAATGTATTTACTAATGACTTTAATAGATAGATAAATTTGTTTTTGATTTATTATATCTCAATCTACCTACTCTAAAATTTGTAGTAATTAATAGATTTTTTGAAAATAAATGTATTTATGTACATGTATATGATATATGTTGTATGAATTTATGTATGATATGTGCTCCTGATATTGCGACTAGTAACTCAGTAAGCTTCTCTATATATTTATGGAACATGCATCATTTCTTTTATTTTTATATTATTACATATTATTTTCTTTTTTGTTTATTTGTGTTTTTTGTATTGGTTTGTTTTTGTTCAACTGAATATGTGGGAAAAGGAGATATATATATATTTGTATATGTATGTATGTGTTTATGTATGTCTACTATACGTTTTTTAATCATAATGGACCTGATTCACACTTAAGAATCTTCTTAAAATAAG
>WWET01005219.1:35276-54851 GCA_011038615.1 Limnodynastes dumerilii
GCTGCCGAACCTGATCCTGTCCCCGGGTGGGGTTGTCCCAAAGAAGGTGCCGGGGAAGTTTCGCCTGATCCAACATTTGTCGTACCCTGATGGCATGTCGGTGAACGACGCGATTGACCCCGCTGAATGCTCGGTACGCTATCAATCCTTCGAGGAGGCTGTCGGTATTGTGCGGTCCAATGGTGCGAATGCCCTTATGGCTAAGCTCGACGTGGAATCTGCCTTTCGGCTCCTTCCGTTGCATCCTGAATCCTTCAGATTCATGGGTTTCAGGCTGCCGGAAGGATATTTCGTGGATTTGTGCTTGCCTATGGGCTGCGCTATTTCTTGTGCGCTGTTTGAGAGGTTCAGCTCCTTCCTGCATTGGGCCGTGTCGGTGGGGGCTGGGCACTCTTCTATGGCGCATTATTTGGACGATTTCTTGTTCGTCGGTCCGGCCGGTACGAATATCTGCGCCGATGCTCTGTTCTCTGCCAAAGCATTGTTTTGGAGGTTCGGAGTGCCGGTGGCAGATGATAAAACGGAAGGTCCCACCACTTGCCTGTCGTACTTAGGTATTGAAATCGACACGGTGGAGGGATCTTGTCGTCTCCCAGCGGATAAGGTCGAAAAACTGCGTTCCGTGTTGCGTGATTTGCTTCCCCGTCGGCGCTCTCCTCTTAAGAAAGTCCAGTCGCTATTGGGCCTTTTAAATTTTGCGTGCAGGGTGATACCCATGGGGCGAATATTCTGCAGGCGTTTGCAAAAAGCCACGGCCGGGGTGTTGCGGGCCCATCATTTCGTCCATTTGTCGGCTGGCATCAGGGACGACATGCGGATCTGGTTGGAATTTTTGGCGGACTTTAATGGGACGAGGATTTGGTTGGCACCGGTGGCATCTAATCGTGAACTCGAGTTGTTCACGGATGCGTCAGGAGCGATGGGCTTTGGTGCCTATTTTCAAGGGGAGTGGTGCGCGTCCCCTTGGCCTCCTGAGTGGCGTGACAGCGGCCTCACGGCTAATTTGCTGGTTCTGGAACTGTTCCCCATTGTCGCAGCAGTGGTTATTTGGGCCTCTGCCCTAAAGGATAAGGACATTTTATTCTGGTGCGACAATTTGGGTGCGGTCCAGGCCATCAATGGTCAGCGGGCTTCTTCACCACCGGCCATAAATTTGGTAAGGTATTTTGTGTTGCAATGTTTGAAATTTAATATAAGGTTTCGCGCGAGGCACGTTCCAGGCATTGATAATAGTATTGCAGATGCGCTTTCGCGTTTTGATTGGCCCAGGTTTAGGGAGCTGGCGCCGCAGGCCCAAGCGTCAGGCTTGTCATGCCCGTCTCATCTCTGGCAGATTGTGCGGCCGGCTTGAGGTCCTTGGCGGACAGTTCCCTAGCCCCGGCCACTCTCCGAAAGTACCGTCAGGCCTGGGGGCAGTGGTTGGCCTATAAGAATGCGAAAGTTAGGGCCGGTAAGTCTGTTAAATCAGTTTTGTTGTTTTGGTTGTGGGAACAATTTAAAGCAGGGAGATCGCGCGCATCCATGTCCTCTCTATTAGCAGGTGTTGCTTTTTATTCAAAATTGTATGATGGGTGTGATATCACCAAAGGTTTTGTCGTTGACAGGGTGCTGCGGGGCTGGGTGTGGTTGAGGCCGGCTGGCCTAGATTCGCGACAGCCCATCAGCACAAAAATCTTGGTGGACCTCATTTGGTGGACCTCATGCGTGTATTAGCTGAGGTTGCCAGAGATGATTTTGAGACCTCATTGTTTCAGGTAGCGTTTTCATGGGCTTTCTTCGGTGCGTTCAGGGTGTCCGAACTCGTGGCGGCAAGTAAAGCGTCGGTCGGTTCGGGTCTCCTCGTTCCCAATGTGCGGTGTTCCCCCTCTTCCGTTGCTTGTCTGATCCACAGGTCTAAAACGGATCAGACGGGTAAAGGGAGGTGGGTTGTTCTTAAGTCTCAGAGGGATTTTAGGATTTGCCCTGTGCGTTTGGCTCGGCTGTACGTGGGCGGCGCACATCCGGGCGGGGGCAATTGGTTGGCCCACAAGGATGGCTCCCCGCTCACACGTTTTCAGTTTGCGGCAGTGATGAAGCAATGTATTGCTAGGTTGGGCATGGATCCGGCGATGTTTGGTACCCATTCCTTTAGGATTGGGGCGGCGACTTCTGCTGCGGTTGCGGGCCGCTCTTCTTTTCCTAGTATGTAAATTTACTGCTGCAGGTTGCACCCCCTATCAAGGGGTTCACTTGATTTAATTTATTGGGTGCAGCACCTTCCTCTAATTTGAATTCATATATACTCTGTTGTTGCAAGGCTGGATCCATTGCAATGACATTGATAACTGCTTTCACATTTTATGCCATGTTCTTTACTTAAGTTTAGGCTTCTATGGAAGGAATATGAATACAAAATTGATAACTTCAACATTATAATACGATTAGCACATTAATTACTTCATATTTTATCAAAACACAAAACATTTGTAAATTATACTAATATGATAACTAGTATAACTCTATTAACTTCCAGGAAATTTAAGAGCATAGCAGAATTTTCATCATACTCACTAATTGTTTCTAAATGTTCATATATTCATGCACCGGTTTAATTAAATGCAATAATAGAAAACAACCCATCTGAATATGTCAGATGTGACATTGTATGACTTTATCCAGACTGATGCCTGGTAGAATATTCGATAGTCTCTAGGGACACAATGATAATGAAATAGTCGATAAAAACTGACATTTGATGTGGAAGCATGTGGTTGTTAGCATTATACTTTGGCATAACTATGATATTTAACCAAATTAGTTACACTGTATTTTAAACTTTATATTATACCATAATAAATAAATGAATAAACAGAGTTAGACGACATCTAATAATTAGCTTCAATATGATACGGCAAACAAATAAGTAAAAACTTATTTTTTTCTTTTTTTTAAGTACATTAAGCCAACTTCAGATGTGAATTGTGGTGTATTATAATTGGCGGTAGCATTTGGGGAACAGCAGTATTCCAGCGCATGGGGTAATGGGCTTGTGTATATGGTAGTGGTAGGTACACCCCTGGATTGTTGGTTAGGAGTCCAAGCCATACGGCGGGACTTCCTTTCTGCCGCTGGTTGCGTGCACGTGTGAAGGGGGGCTAGTACCCGGCTCTGACCACTACCTGGGGGGCGCTTGACAGGGGTTGCCTGTCTGCTGTACATCATCCTTCACACTGCTGTTCCCCGCCTGCATGTTGCTGCCCACCTACTTCCAAAACTATAGTCATAATTCAAATTCCAATTAATAAATTATGCCCCCTTTTAAAATCCATAACGTTGTCTGTGTGTTTATTTCATGGTTTGGGGTATGTCGCCTGGAGGGCAGCGTCAGTCATAGGAGGGTTATGGTGATGCTGGATCTTTTACTGGGTGATATATGAGAACTGCACACACACTTGTACAGGTGGACCTGTGCCAACTATTTAAATAGTCAGTGCTTAACTGGAGCACCTGATTGGAGCTGGGCAAGACAGTATGGCCACACTCACTAACCCAGCATGGTAAACAGCTATGGATCACACGCCAGCCAGGAAAGAGCAGGCAGCGCTGGAGGTCCAGGACCAGTGCGGCCGGCTAAACCCAAGTAAAGGCTTTGTCTGACCTTAAAGGTACCATATTTTCTAAATTACTCTTTTAAAGTTGGACTTTAAATAAACTTTTGATGTTTGTTCACCCTTTACTGATTGTAAAGAATGCCTCCCTTACTTAGGATGACTCAAGAAAGCTAATACTGCATGTCTTGGGTGAAAATGCAGCCACTGGAACGCTGAAAGTACACATTTCTTTGAAGCACTAGGTGCATGCAAGTGACCTCAACAAAAATGTGAATGTGTTGAACATCTGCTGAACACCACATTGTAATTGAATTGATCTTGCTAATTGTTTGGTCACATTACTTACAATTCTTAGAAATCATGCAGTTAATGTGTGGAATTTGAAAAAAGAAACTTAAATCAAATTCTGGGCTTTGATATGCCTCTCAGGAAATCCTACACTTAATATGACTAATTACATCATCCTACATTCATTCACCTAGCCTCAGGAAGCTGTTATCACACAGTCTTATGGCAATTACACAGCATGATCCACTCTGCCTTGCCCTTGCCCCCATATGCTTTTGTCACAATTATTTGTGGCATATGCAATATCTACTGCTGCACAAAATATGTTTACTGTCTTTTTTTATTCAGTTACTGTTGCTTGTTTATGCCACTGAAATAACACATATCTATATTTTACATTGATTTATAAAGCATAAGTTTATGCAATATTGGAATAAGTGGAAACAAAATGAACAAATCATTTTGTACACTCTGAAACTTGCTAGAAGAATTTAAATAATCTTGGATACATTTGCAAGCATTGCTAGATTAATTTACACAAAAAATATTAAATAAAAAGGTTGCCCATAGTGACCTACAATGGGCTCTTGCAACATGGTGGTGATTGCCCTGTAACATTGGTGATAATCTGAAAACAAGCGTGGGTCACCATTGCGAACGGCTCTATTTTGATTGGGCCGTTTGTCCCAGCTTGTTCCGAACTGGCTGGAATATCGATTACTTATGTCTCAGTGAGGCATAGCAATCGATCCTCTGAGCACCGAACACAGTGCTTCCAAAAGTAAGTAAATATTCTATCCACAACCCACTCCCTAACCCTAACCTTAAGTCTCCCCCCGCACAGCATAACTCTAAGTTCCCCCCCCCCAGCCTAACGTCTCCCCTCCCACAGCATAACTCTAAGTTCCCCCCCCAGCCTAACCCTAAGTCTCCCCCCACTCTTCCACTTTTGTTTTGTTTGCTCCAACATCTTGAAATTAAACAAAACAAAATCCTACTTGGGAGAGAACTGGGAAAGATGGAAAGGCTACTGTATATTGCCATAACTGGTCGCAGTCTCAGACACCCTTCTTTCACTTATGGCATGCTTGTCTGCTGAAAAAGCACGTTGTATCTTAACGCGGTTTTCCCGCATCCCATGGGAGACAGAGAGACTTGTCAAAAAGTTCTTGTCGCTCTTGACTGCTGTTTCCATACACTCAGGGTGCACTGCAAGAAAGAACACTTACCTCTGGAATTCCCAGTAGCGGATTTCTGGGTCCAATCATCACGCCTGACCTATCTCAGCCCTAGGACTCACTCTAGCCAAGGCATCCAGGGTAGTCTACCATCTAAAAGCAAGAACTAGTCTAGTGCTTTCTACCCACAAGGCTTAATACCAAACAATAACATGACCAAGCGTTCTATAAAACCAGGTCTTGTACTCACTGATAAACAGAACATAAACATTCTGCTAATCAACAGGGCCTAGCACTTGCTAAACAAAGGTAAAATTCAAATATATAAAGTTCTGATCCACTAACCCTTGCTAGTTCTGTTTGTCTAATCGATGCATCACAAAGGCACTCTTTCTGTGCCCAGAGGCTTTCAGCCACTCCCATAGGAGGAGAACGTTAAGTTCTCCAGTGTGAGTTTCATTTCTTCTCTTGGGGCCAGATTTACTAAGCTGCGGGAAAGGAAAAGTGGAGATGTTGCCCATAGCAACCAATCAGATTCTAGCTCTCACTTTCCTATTACATACTAGAAAATGTCAGCAAGAATATGATTGGTTGCTATGGGCAACATCTCCACTTTTCCGCAGCTTAGTAAATCTGGCCCTTGGTGTCTGCAGACTGAATGGGTAGTGTATTGCTTTTCCAATGTCCTCTTTCTTCCCTGTTGCTGACTTCTCCCTGTCCTAATGGTCACTGCCACTTAAATAACTCCAAATAGCTTGTCTGAGCTCTAAAATTCCAACTGACCACCTGGCGCATGATTGGGTTGTTTGGCATGATTGGCACAATGGCCATTGATTAGATGCCTCTAAACATATTCATATTATCCCCACTACTAACTAGGACTGATAGGATGATATATCACTGATGACAGGGAACATAGCCCTACTCCAGGTGCAGTTCCACAAACCAATTATATTTTAATGACATATTATTAGAGATGAGCGGTTCGGATTCTATTAAATCTGAAAGATACGAATTTTGGGGTTCCAAGCCGTACCGAGCCATGCCTCGGTTACTCCCACCAAATTCAGATCTGTAATTAAGGCAAAACACAATTTTCACTAAAAATTTGGATCTTTCAAGCCTTGTACTTCCTGCTTGCTCTCTCTTTCAGGAATTATCACATGACTGTGATCAGTCAATCATGAAGGGCTTAACATAGAGACAAATTTGTGTACACTTTTTTTTGTTAAACAACTACAACTTTATTAAACTGAGTGGAAAAACTACCTGGGATGAGTGATATCAGGGGTGCAACTATAGTGGGTGCTAGGGGTACAGTTGCTATTGGGCAACCATCCCCCCTGCACTCACCTTTAATTCAATACACCCTATTAGTAGCTTGCCTACAGACTTGCTAAAGATTGTAAAAAAGAGGAGAGAGAAGACCTAGCGCTAAAAAGAGCTACAGGGTGGTACTAAACAAGGGGATTCTACCTACCCCTAAAAATACAATATGTGAAAAAACTTTTGTTAGAACCTTCCCGCGCTCTGACCATTACAAAACCTTAAACAACAATGTGGTGTGCATTCCCTCAAAAAAACACAATTCCTATAATAGTACCACACAGTTTATAGTGCAGGCAGCTAAAACTCTATATATGTACTATAACACTGTATCTCTGATGTCTTCTTCTCAGTCCCTCAGGTATGTAAAACAAGAGAGAGGGAAAACATAGTGTAATACATTCACATAAAATTTATTGACACAAAAAAACTTTTTAAAACATAAATACCAAATAAAATTGCTTTTAAGAGGTAAGATAAAAATAAAACCAACAGCACATGAAAAAGAACCCTCCACCCTGCGTACCAGAAGTCCAGACAAGTAGGTATTATAACAGAGTCCCCGCAGAGATGGCCCGGGTATCCACTTCTGCATGGAACGATCGTGGCGCTGGATGGCTTACGGCTCGCGGTGAGGTCTCTGGTGCCTGCTGTTTATTGGCTCCACTAACGCATTTCCAACCCTCAGGGGTTCTTTTTCAAAGTGATTTTTTTTTTATATGCAGCTGGTTTTATTATTATCTTACCTCTTAGAAGCAACGTATTACACTATGTTTTCCCTCTCTCTTGTTTTACACACCTGAGGGACTGAGAAGAAGACATTGGAGATACAGTGTTAAACTACATATATAGGGACCTAGCTGCCTGCACTATAAACTGTGTGGTACTACTATACGAACTGTGTTTTTGAGGGATTGCACACCACATTGTTGTTTAGGGTTTTGTAATGGTCAGAGCGCGGGAAGGTTCTAACAAAAGTCTTTTTACATATTGTATTCTTAGGGGTAGGTAGAATCCCCTTGTTTAGTACCACCCTGCAGCCCTTTTTAGTGCTAGGTCTTCTCTCTTTTTTTCATTTTCTTTCTCCACCTAAGCTTACCTGCCCTCCCCATCTTCATCATTGTGTCTCCTGTTTATTTGCCCTCTCTCACTTAGCATGTTAGCTCTTATGAGCAGGGTCATCCTACCTCCTGTCATCATCTCTCTACCCTGTCCTCATCACTGCCCACCTTTTTCTCTCTACTGTCTATCTCTTTCCTTATTCATCTGCTCCTACACATATATCCAGCATCTTAATTTTCCATATATATTGTTCTGCTATTTTTGTACTGTATTTTATTTTTTGCATTGTACCTTTATTGTATTCCTTATTCTATGATTTTATGATTTTATTGTATTCCTTATTCTATGATTTTTTACCTTGTAACTACGGGCCTTCCTATTGCCTCTGTACGGCGCTACGGTTACCGTTTAGCGCCTTATAAATAAACAATAATAATAATACTTAAGAAGCATCTGCTTCTTAAGTGTGAATACAGTCCTAGGTGACCTATGAAAGTGGTGAGCTGCCATCCTACTAACCTAACTTTTTAAGCTCCCTAGGAGGGTTTTTGGAAAATTGCCCAACCCCCTAAATGTGTGTACCAATGTGATCAGTTTCAATATGATGTACTATGGTTTATTAAAATATAACTATTTAATTCATTTTCTAGCTGTGTATGTTGTCCATTGTCTAACCTTGGGCCAGATTCACTAAGCTGCGGGTTTTGAAAAGTGTAGATCTTTCCCAGAGCAGCTAATCAGGTTCTAGCTCACATTTTCCTATTGCATAGTAGAGAATGTCAGCTATAATCTGATTGGTTGCTATGGGAAACATCTCCAATTTTCTTTAGTAAATCTAGCCCTGAATCTGGTCCTTGATGAGGTCATTGATTATTTTTAGCAGTCAAAGGAATTTCTTCTCTGCAGATTAGGATGAAAGGGCTGGCAGTACCAATGGTAGTGGGCAGGAGAAATAAAAGTATATTCTGAATAGGGAGTTATAGAGAAAATTCGAAAATAGAAATGTAGAAATAAAAGTATATTCTGAATAGGGAGTTATAGAGAAAATTCGAAAATAGAAATGTAGAAATAAAAGTATATTCTGAATAGGGAGTTATAGAGAAAATTCGAAAATAGAAATGTAGAAATAAAAGTATATTCTGAATAGGGAGTTATAGAGAAAATTCGAAAATAGAAATGTAGAAATAAAAGTATATTCTGAATAGGGAGTTATAGAGAAAATTCGAAAATAGAAATGTAGAAATAAAAGTATATTCTGAATAGGGAGTTATAGAGAAAATTCGAAAATAGAAATGTAGAAATAAAAGTATATTCTGAATAGGGAGTTATAGAGAAAATTCGAAAATAGAAATGTAGAAATAAAAGTATATTCTGAATAGGGAGTTATAGAGAAAATTCGAAAATAGAAATGTAGAAATAAAAGTATATTCTGAATAGGGAGTTATAGAGAAAATTCGAAAATAGAAATGTAGAAATAAAAGTATATTCTGAATAGGGAGTTATAGAGAAAATTCGAAAATAGAAATGTAGAAATAAAAGTATATTCTGAATAGGGAGTTATAGAGAAAATTCGAAAATAGAAATGTAGAAATAAAAGTATATTCTGAATAGGGAGTTATAGAGAAAATTCGAAAATAGAAATGTAGAAATAAAAGTATATTCTGAATAGGGAGTTATAGAGAAAATTCGAAAATAGAAATGTAGAAATAAAAGTATATTCTGAATAGGGAGTTATAGAGAAAATTCGAAAATAGAAATGTAGAAATAAAAGTATATTCTGAATAGGGAGTTATAGAGAAAATTCGAAAATAGAAATGTAGAAATAAAAGTATATTCTGAATAGGGAGTTATAGAGAAAATTCGAAAATAGAAATGTAGAAATAAAAGTATATTCTGAATAGGGAGTTATAGAGAAAATTCGAAAATAGAAATGTAGAAATAAAAGTATATTCTGAATAGGGAGTTATAGAGAAAATTCGAAAATAGAAATGTAGAAATAAAAGTATATTCTGAATAGGGAGTTATAGAGAAAATTCGAAAATAGAAATGTAGAAATAAAAGTATATTCTGAATAGGGAGTTATAGAGAAAATTCGAAAATAGAAATGTAGAAATAAAAGTATATTCTGAATAGGGAGTTATAGAGAAAATTCGAAAATAGAAATGTAGAAATAAAAGTATATTCTGAATAGGGAGTTATAGAGAAAATTCGAAAATAGAAATGTAGAAATAAAAGTATATTCTGAATAGGGAGTTATAGAGAAAATTCGAAAATAGAAATGTAGAAATAAAAGTATATTCTGAATAGGGAGTTATAGAGAAAATTCGAAAATAGAAATGTAGAAATAAAAGTATATTCTGAATAGGGAGTTATAGAGAAAATTCGAAAATAGAAATGTAGAAATAAAAGTATATTCTGAATAGGGAGTTATAGAGAAAATTCGAAAATAGAAATGTAGAAATAAAAGTATATTCTGAATAGGGAGTTATAGAGAAAATTCGAAAATAGAAATGTAGAAATAAAAGTATATTCTGAATAGGGAGTTATAGAGAAAATTCGAAAATAGAAATGTAGAAATAAAAGTATATTCTGAATAGGGAGTTATAGAGAAAATTCGAAAATAGAAATGTAGAAATAAAAGTATATTCTGAATAGGGAGTTATAGAGAAAATTCGAAAATAGAAATGTAGAAATAAAAGTATATTCTGAATAGGGAGTTATAGAGAAAATTCGAAAATAGAAATGTAGAAATAAAAGTATATTCTGAATAGGGAGTTATAGAGAAAATTCGAAAATAGAAATGTAGAAATAAAAGTATATTCTGAATAGGGAGTTATAGAGAAAATTCGAAAATAGAAATGTAGAAATAAAAGTATATTCTGAATAGGGAGTTATAGAGAAAATTCGAAAATAGAAATGTAGAAATAAAAGTATATTCTGAATAGGGAGTTATAGAGAAAATTCGAAAATAGAAATGTAGAAATAAAAGTATATTCTGAATAGGGAGTTATAGAGAAAATTCGAAAATAGAAATGTAGAAATAAAAGTATATTCTGAATAGGGAGTTATAGAGAAAATTCGAAAATAGAAATGTAGAAATAAAAGTATATTCTGAATAGGGAGTTATAGAGAAAATTCGAAAATAGAAATGTAGAAATAAAAGTATATTCTGAATAGGGAGTTATAGAGAAAATTCGAAAATAGAAATGTAGAAATAAAAGTATATTCTGAATAGGGAGTTATAGAGAAAATTCGAAAATAGAAATGTAGAAATAAAAGTATATTCTGAATAGGGAGTTATAGAGAAAATTCGAAAATAGAAATGTAGAAATAAAAGTATATTCTGAATAGGGAGTTATAGAGAAAATTCGAAAATAGAAATGTAGAAATAAAAGTATATTCTGAATAGGGAGTTATAGAGAAAATTCGAAAATAGAAATGTAGAAATAAAAGTATATTCTGAATAGGGAGTTATAGAGAAAATTCGAAAATAGAAATGTAGAAATAAAAGTATATTCTGAATAGGGAGTTATAGAGAAAATTCGAAAATAGAAATGTAGAAATAAAAGTATATTCTGAATAGGGAGTTATAGAGAAAATTCGAAAATAGAAATGTAGAAATAAAAGTATATTCTGAATAGGGAGTTATAGAGAAAATTCGAAAATAGAAATGTAGAAATAAAAGTATATTCTGAATAGGGAGTTATAGAGAAAATTCGAAAATAGAAATGTAGAAATAAAAGTATATTCTGAATAGGGAGTTATAGAGAAAATTCGAAAATAGAAATGTAGAAATAAAAGTATATTCTGAATAGGGAGTTATAGAGAAAATTCGAAAATAGAAATGTAGAAATAAAAGTATATTCTGAATAGGGAGTTATAGAGAAAATTCGAAAATAGAAATGTAGAAATAAAAGTATATTCTGAATAGGGAGTTATAGAGAAAATTCGAAAATAGAAATGTAGAAATAAAAGTATATTCTGAATAGGGAGTTATAGAGAAAATTCGAAAATAGAAATGTAGAAATAAAAGTATATTCTGAATAGGGAGTTATAGAGAAAATTCGAAAATAGAAATGTAGAAATAAAAGTATATTCTGAATAGGGAGTTATAGAGAAAATTCGAAAATAGAAATGTAGAAATAAAAGTATATTCTGAATAGGGAGTTATAGAGAAAATTCGAAAATAGAAATGTAGAAATAAAAGTATATTCTGAATAGGGAGTTATAGAGAAAATTCGAAAATAGAAATGTAGAAATAAAAGTATATTCTGAATAGGGAGTTATAGAGAAAATTCGAAAATAGAAATGTAGAAATAAAAGTATATTCTGAATAGGGAGTTATAGAGAAAATTCGAAAATAGAAATGTAGAAATAAAAGTATATTCTGAATAGGGAGTTATAGAGAAAATTCGAAAATAGAAATGTAGAAATAAAAGTATATTCTGAATAGGGAGTTATAGAGAAAATTCGAAAATAGAAATGTAGAAATAAAAGTATATTCTGAATAGGGAGTTATAGAGAAAATTCGAAAATAGAAATGTAGAAATAAAAGTATATTCTGAATAGGGAGTTATAGAGAAAATTCGAAAATAGAAATGTAGAAATAAAAGTATATTCTGAATAGGGAGTTATAGAGAAAATTCGAAAATAGAAATGTAGAAATAAAAGTATATTCTGAATAGGGAGTTATAGAGAAAATTCGAAAATAGAAATGTAGAAATAAAAGTATATTCTGAATAGGGAGTTATAGAGAAAATTCGAAAATAGAAATGTAGAAATAAAAGTATATTCTGAATAGGGAGTTATAGAGAAAATTCGAAAATAGAAATGTAGAAATAAAAGTATATTCTGAATAGGGAGTTATAGAGAAAATTCGAAAATAGAAATGTAGAAATAAAAGTATATTCTGAATAGGGAGTTATAGAGAAAATTCGAAAATAGAAATGTAGAAATAAAAGTATATTCTGAATAGGGAGTTATAGAGAAAATTCGAAAATAGAAATGTAGAAATAAAAGTATATTCTGAATAGGGAGTTATAGAGAAAATTCGAAAATAGAAATGTAGAAATAAAAGTATATTCTGAATAGGGAGTTATAGAGAAAATTCGAAAATAGAAATGTAGAAATAAAAGTATATTCTGAATAGGGAGTTATAGAGAAAATTCGAAAATAGAAATGTAGAAATAAAAGTATATTCTGAATAGGGAGTTATAGAGAAAATTCGAAAATAGAAATGTAGAAATAAAAGTATATTCTGAATAGGGAGTTATAGAGAAAATTCGAAAATAGAAATGTAGAAATAAAAGTATATTCTGAATAGGGAGTTATAGAGAAAATTCGAAAATAGAAATGTAGAAATAAAAGTATATTCTGAATAGGGAGTTATAGAGAAAATTCGAAAATAGAAATGTAGAAATAAAAGTATATTCTGAATAGGGAGTTATAGAGAAAATTCGAAAATAGAAATGTAGAAATAAAAGTATATTCTGAATAGGGAGTTATAGAGAAAATTCGAAAATAGAAATGTAGAAATAAAAGTATATTCTGAATAGGGAGTTATAGAGAAAATTCGAAAATAGAAATGTAGAAATAAAAGTATATTCTGAATAGGGAGTTATAGAGAAAATTCGAAAATAGAAATGTAGAAATAAAAGTATATTCTGAATAGGGAGTTATAGAGAAAATTCGAAAATAGAAATGTAGAAATAAAAGTATATTCTGAATAGGGAGTTATAGAGAAAATTCGAAAATAGAAATGTAGAAATAAAAGTATATTCTGAATAGGGAGTTATAGAGAAAATTCGAAAATAGAAATGTAGAAATAAAAGTATATTCTGAATAGGGAGTTATAGAGAAAATTCGAAAATAGAAATGTAGAAATAAAAGTATATTCTGAATAGGGAGTTATAGAGAAAATTCGAAAATAGAAATGTAGAAATAAAAGTATATTCTGAATAGGGAGTTATAGAGAAAATTCGAAAATAGAAATGTAGAAATAAAAGTATATTCTGAATAGGGAGTTATAGAGAAAATTCGAAAATAGAAATGTAGAAATAAAAGTATATTCTGAATAGGGAGTTATAGAGAAAATTCGAAAATAGAAATGTAGAAATAAAAGTATATTCTGAATAGGGAGTTATAGAGAAAATTCGAAAATAGAAATGTAGAAATAAAAGTATATTCTGAATAGGGAGTTATAGAGAAAATTCGAAAATAGAAATGTAGAAATAGAAGTATATTCTGAATAGGGAGCTTTATGAAATAGAATTGTTCGAAATTGAGAATAATAGCAATAGAGAATAATCGAAAATACAACAATCGAAATAGAAATACAATCGAAATGTGCATGTTTCGTAACCTATTACATTCGAAATAGGGAACGTTCGAAATAGCGAAAATTCGAAATTGCGAACTTTCGAAATAGCGAAAATTCGCAATTTAGTGGTCGAAATACAGATTTTAGAAATTGGTATTTTCTAACCGGGGACTGACTACCGGAACGATCGTAGTGCTGGATGACTTGCGGCTCACGGTGAGGTCTTTCGTGCCTGCTGTTTGTCGGCTCCACTAAGTGATTTTGAAGGGGCACATGTGGCTTTATTTTTTTATTTTTTATGTGGGCAATGTACTTTTTTTTCATGAGAGGGACGGGTATGGGCACAATTTTATTTTTTAACATTATTATGGGGGCACATGGATGTTAAACCTTTTTATTTTTAGAGGGCAGAGTTTTTTTTGTTTTTTTTTAAATGGAATGGGAATGTTACGCTTTTTTGGGGCAGGGCATGCTGCCGATAGTAGTACTACTAGCGCAAGCATGCCTTGTCATTCATAGGTATGCTTGCACTTAGCAGCAGCATGCCCTGGCGGGCCGTTATTTAGGTGGGGAAGGGGTTAATTTCTAACTATGTCTAAACAAAAAAAACAAAAAAGGCGTGCGGTCGGAGCTATTAAGGCTCTGACTGCTTTTTTTAAAAAAAATACGGCCAATTTAGAGGTGCGTGTTTCTACTGAGACACGCACCTCTGAACAGTACGTTTTAGTGGATGCGACTTCTGCATCCGCTAAAAATCTGAATCAGGTCTATAGACTCTGCCTAAGCAATAAACCCATTATTTCCCTTATTTTGTACTAACAAAGCAAAGCATCAATATCCAAGAGTTTGCTCATTACAAATTATTGGTGTGTAAAAGCAAATGTAGTTATAACAGAAGCAAGATATGCTTATCGCTACATTAACAAGTAATGACAGCAGTTTTTTTAAATAGGCTCTTATGTTCCCTTTCTTTGAACTAGAGAGATAGTTTAACGAAGGTCAAACGAATATATCAGAAATAAATCTAAATTATTTTTGTCTGCATACAGTACATTTCCAGAGACCCTGTGTTTATAACATTGTATAAGAAAAAGGTTTCTGCAACCTTTAACATTGTAAGGCAATAATTCCAGACCTTGGGAAGCACTCAAGGGCAGTTTTTAAAATGATTTCATGGCAGTGTTAATTAGATGCTTTAGTAAACTACAACAAACCATTAACAAGCTGAAAATGAAGCTATTCAGGCAACACTAAGCGAGGACATGGGGTGATAGGGTAAGCATTTTTCCATCAACAATGACTTATAAAGAGTTTTATCTTCTGAGCACATAATGGGCCCTTTTCTAGGTAAGAAAATGACAAATCTACCATTGGTACTAGTAAAATATCAATTTTAAAACCTATATATATGGGTTTATTTTTCCCAGTCATTTCTAGTCAAATTGGACCACCTCACAGCTCTCAAGACTGAGGTTGGTTGGTACATGCTAAAAACAATTGTATAATAAAGAGGAAAGAGTATGAACAAGACTTGCTGCAGGTGAGGAATATAGAAGCTGTTATTAACCAGTACATTCCTAGTACTTTTTAGCAGACTAAGGGTCAGATTTACTAAGCTGCGTGTTTGGAAAAGTGGAGATGTAGCCATAGCAACCAGCCAGATTTTAGCTGACATTCTTTAGTATGTAAGAGGTATTATGGGGGCACATGGAAAGAAAGTGAGAGCTAAAATCTGATTGGTTGCTATAGGCAACATCTCCATTTTTCCAAACCTGCAGCTTAGTAAATCTGGCCCCAAGGGTTAATGGCTCTTAACACTTGTATAAGTGGCAGAATAGTGGCTGCAGCCATGTCACCCTATTGGATGATCACCCCTGCCTATGTGCATGACTATAGGAACCTCTGTCTGTGTGTGACACTGATGAATACATGGACTCCTTACACTGTCACTTCATGTAAAATGTTTGGGGAAACTTGCTCCCTTGTTATAGTAACTGTCCTGTGGTGAGAATCCTCTTCTATGTCTGTCTAGCCAACATGTCAATGAAGCCACACCCCTGTTCACGGCACCCGCAAAGCCACGTCCCCTTTTCAAGTTAAAGTTTTTTCTTTCTTTTTTATTATCATTTTGGGGGTGTTTTTGTCTACCAGAATCACCCCATGGGTGAACCATTGGGTCCCTGACAGTCTAGTTGTGATCTTTCTTACCTTGTCTGTAGCTCCAGCAATGGCATGTGAGGGCTGTTTCTTTAGCAGGGCTGCAGGCAAGCTGCTAATAGGGTGTATTGGATTAAAGGTGAGTGCACCTCTAGCACCCACTATAATTGCACCCCTGATATCACTTATCCCAGGCAGTTTTTCCACTCAGCTTAATAAAGTTGTAGTTTTTAACAAAAAAAAGTCTACACAAATTTGCCTTTATGTTCAGCCCTCCATGATTGACTGATCACAGCATGTTATAATTCCTGTCAGAGGCAGGAAGCAGGAAGTACAAGGCTTGAAAGATCCGAATTCTTAGTGAAAATGGTGTTTTTCCTTGATTACAGATCCGAATTTGGTGGGAGTAACTGAGGCATGGATCAGTGCTTGGAACCCCAAAATTTAATAGAATCCGAACCTCTCATCTCTAATAATATGTCATTCAAATATAATTGGTATGTGGAGCTGCAGCAAGAGTAGGGATATTCTCCCTGTCATCAGTGATATATCATCCTATTAATCCTAATTAGTATTGGGGAAGAATATGAATATGTTTAGAGGCATTTTTTCATCTGAGCACATAATGGGCCCTTTTCTAGGTAAGAAATGACAACACTACCATTGGTACTAGTAAAATATCAATTTTAGAACCTATATAGGTTTTTTTTGTTTTTTTTTTATTTAATGCTAATATAAGGAACAAATGTTTTTTTGTTTTTTTTTTACTTTTAAACAGTATCTTTAAAGTTTAAAATATGTATTTTTATATTTATGAAAGAGGCAAAGGCAGATATTAGAGAGCTGCATCTATCTACACCTGTTAACAGATGTCAGAGGTACTCACCTGTGCTGTTTGGGTCTGGGCTATCAGCGCATAGAAGATAAAGGGGGCTGCTGTGGTCTAGAGACTAGACCTACTGGGGCAAAGGAGATGCTTCTCAAGAATCTCACCATGGTTAAACTAATAAACTAGTATAGGGTAGCCCCACACTCCCAATGAACCCTGTAGATATTTATACATACATAACATCATGCATTCAAATAAAGTACCTAAATCATTATGAGGATATAACTCAATTCCCCCAAAAATCTGTCTTATCTATGAATAGTAAAACTGAAAATGGTTATAATTTCCAACAGTATATCAAAGATCAGAGTACATTTGTAGCTCAATAGTAAAAAAGAAAGCATTTGAGAATAAGACTTCACAAAGTTCCTACCAGGAAAAAACTTATTAAACCTAGGCCAACAGGGAGTGGCCCTCAACCCTACTGCCTTTAGATCACTAGTGGGTGATCCAAATACTTATAAGTTCGTGTTTTTCTTTCTGCTTTGAACATGTCCAAGTTTATTTAAATCCATTTGTTCATATCTTGTCTTGTCCATTCCCAATTATATGATCCAGGTGGGATCTAACAAAAAAAGCGGCATCTCCGTTTCCTCTTAGTGTTAGGACCCTTCTTATTGAGGCTTGTAGCTTCTAATTGATGGTTTGAGTTACATAATAGTTTAGTACATAGTACATAGTTTAAGGAACTAACTATGAGAGCCCCCACAGTTGTTATTGGGACCTCTGCTGTCAGTTCCTCTGCCTTCTTACTTATACTGTACAATTCCAATAAAAAAAAAATAATACAAACTTATAATAAACGTTCCTATTTGTCTGAGAAATATCCACAGGCATGTAGTTACAAAGAGTTCGATTAATAACGTGTGAGAATGTTCTCAGTCTAGTTTTGTGGTGAGCACTAGGGGTCCGATTAGTAGGGGTGTAGTGGGGCGAGTATCTATGAGAACAGAAAGGAGCCTAAATCCAGATCTATGTTTAGAACCTTCAGAGTCATAGGGTTCTATTTACAAAGATCATTTTAGTGCGATAGGGCCAGTTTTCACTTCAAAACTGGCCCTATCACATTAAAATGAAGTTAAGCATATTTACAAAACACCTTGTATCATATAAGCGGAATGAGAACCTTGTGGATCACCACTGTGAGCCTTTGTAAAACTCACCCTTGACAAAGCCCTACTCTGGGCGAAACACATGTTGGCTAGAGCAGCGGGGTTTTCCTGACATCCGTTCACCGCGTGCACCGGAGAATCTCAGACCCGCTTGCTGTTACCTGTGGAGCATCGGTTTATCGCATCTTCTGCCTGTGAAACCGCTATCACAGAATGGTGAGTGCAGGGACAGTTTTACGGCTCGAAGTGTGAAGATTGTTTGTGAGGCCACTAGTCTGTACAGCATAGGGATTTATCTACTTCAATTGTAGTTAGCTGGTGGTATCCTTATCTATTCTGATGCTCTCTCAATTGCCCAGTATGTCTCTGCACTGTTCATTATTATATATTTTCTCCTTCATTTTCGTCCTTTGGTATTGATTTTAATATGATATAATTAAAATTGAAAGTTTTATATTTGTGGTTGATTTTTCTCCCACTTATTAATGTGTGCACTAGGTTTAGCCCTATTTAGGTACACCCAGATAGGGTTCCTTTTCTTTCTTTTGTGCATACCCTTTGAGCTATAGGGCATTAGTAGCACCTTTGTCCTGGTTACAGCCTAGGGTATATATAATATTAGCTGGTGTGGCTTTACTTTTTGTATACTTTGTAAAAACACATGCCGTTTACTGTAGAAAAACAGGATGCCTCTGATGTGTTCTACAGAAAGAGATCAGGGACCTAAACCTCAGCGGTGTAGTGGTTTTCGCTAAAGTAACAGGCAGTGTGCCCTGAATCTTATCTCAATGAAGAATATTCTGTTTTGATCTATTCACGATTGTTAAGCTATTACAAAATGAAAACTAATTAAATGCAAATATGTTAAAAGTTGTCATCACTATATAATTTAGATAAAATAATAGAAAAGTATTATATAAATATCTAGAAACTAAACAATACATTTAAAATAATACCTGTAAATGACAATCTGTAATATACATATGACTTTTCAAGTAATAGCAAATACAAACTCCTCTCTCTAGACTTTCCAATCTACTTTGTTGAATTTCCTCCAGCAAATGGCATTACAGAGTAAGAAGGGTAATCAAAGATTCTCCCAAGTTTACCTGGGATGCAGTCTGCATACAGAAAGTGCTGTTTAAAAAATAGTTACAGCCAGAAGCTCATTTTCGTCTGTCTCTATTTCGAAAATAACGCTAATAACATTTTTATTAATGAATGTGTAAGTTTGACGAATTTATATTTTGAGATTTAGAAGAAAGAAAAAGGTCACTGTGGTGCACACTCAGGAAACTTCCTATATTCTCCAAAATAAGTTTATGTATAATAAAAGTTCAAACTTTAATATATAACATTTAAAACTTCAGCAAAATATGATTAAAAATAAAGAGTGTGAAAGAAGAGAATAAAGTGATTAAAACAAATGCTCAGGTTCCTCAAAAGTTACCCTATTAATTGTATAACTGCCTTTAATGAATAAGTTTAAACTGCCTTATATGGAGTCAAATAAATCTTATGATTAATTAAACAGCCACACAGAATTCAAACAAATAGTTATGAAAATAACCTTTACTTATTATATGAATATGGATCATATGAATTAGCTGGATGAAAATCCTAAGCAAGGAAAGTGTCAAACAGACACTATGGG
>WWET01005220.1:30771-47670 GCA_011038615.1 Limnodynastes dumerilii
GAGCGCCCCAGCCTTGTTCCATCCTAGTACCTTGCCTTTTACCTTTTGTTCTATTCGCCCTCTCTCCCACCTTAGTGTTTGGTCCCATTGTACTTACCTTACCTGAGTGACTGTCTCTGTTAACCCCTTTGGGGGTTTCCCCTGTTTGGGTGTGTGAGTGATAGTCCTAGTAAGTCTAGTCTGTTCCGTCTGTCCAGTCAGCCCTTCTCTCGTCCGCTGTATTGTTTAGTGTTTATTGTTTGTTTGTTGCAGGTCAGGTCCTTCTGGCTTATCTCCTCCCGCTTTCTCCTCTTGCTGACTACTTACCTATCTCTCTCCTTCTGTGCTTCTCCTTCCTCTCAAGGGCGTTGCTCCAGGGCCGCGACCTGTGGGTAAACCGGCAGCGCCAGTCTATCCTCACCTTCAGAGGCTCTAGCGAAGAACACGGTCCTGCTAGACTCCGCGCCTTGGTAAAGCAATGTCTGCCTATCCTACGGCCACCCTGGTTCTCCGCCCAGGTAATCCCAGTGGTGCCGTAACGCTATCTAGATAATAGCTATAAACGGGACAGCAGGACAGCAGGCTTATGACTTGTGAAGCCCCTTTGAAGTATTATCCAGCAAGGAGCCTCTGCACATGTGGAAAGGTTCCTGGCAGCTCGTTAACACTTTGCATGGGCTTCACAGGACTGCAGAAGCTCCTCGGGGCTCGCAGGGAAGTTAAGTTCTTATATTTTATGTATCTGTTTAATTTATATATTCTCGTGGGGTGTTTTTCCCTCTATACGAGTTTGGTCACTGGGGACTGCGACCTGCTGTTTGGGCGCAGCCAAGTCCATCCCCACCATCAGGGGCTCTGGCGAACACCACCCTGTTAGACTATACACTTACTCTTGTAACAATTTCCACACACACACACACACACGTAAATACAGATATAGACACACACACACACATAGGTATATGCAGCTATACACACACACACAGTCACACACACACACACACAGACACACACAGATATAAGTAAATATAGCTATATATATATATATATATATATACACACACACACATACAGAAATATATATACACACACATACAGAAATCAGCCTAGCACTCTAGCTATTACAGAGCGACTAACCATAATCTTCGATCTTTAAAATAAAAGTCAGAGAATTAGTTACAGATATCTGCAGATACATGATAAGCCGTCCACCACTTACAAGGCTTCTCTGTTAGGTGGTTCTAACTCTAAAATTTAACTATGGGTCACATATCAAATATTTTTCTAAATTGAGAGCTTACCTCTTACAGAGCTCCCCAAGTCTCCAAAACAGCCACTCTAAGACAGCACCCCATTTCAGCTAATATCCCAGACATGCTTTAAAACACACATCCAAAATAGAGGTTGCTCAGATCAATATATAAGGTAATTTATACTGCAAGTGCACAAAGCAAGGGGAGTTTGCACAAAAACAAAACATGGCCTGGCACTATATAAGCAAATAACAGTGATTAAGAGGCAATAACTTATTTCATAAATAACTTATTTCATAAGTTTATTTAGCAATTTCAGAAAAATTTTAAATAAAGTAGGGTGGCAGGCCCAGAATTAAGCCTTGTAATTTTACAGCTAACAGAGAAAGCACAAGCTCAGTGGGATACTAGTAAATAGATATTTAATGCCTAGAGAGCCAGATGCAGAAGAAGTCCTTAAGAATCCGTGTTCTCCCCAGAAATTTTGCCAGCCGGGTGGTTTTACCTAGTAGCTGTAGCTGGCGGTAGTGTGATACTTTGCAATAATATTACTTGATTGGATCCAGACATCTGTTCCCACTGTGGAGCTCCTCGCTGGCAATGCACTACTCGGAGCTAAGCTTCTGAGACATCAGAATCTGTCTGTCTTGTAACAACTTTTTTTCTGTTGGTTGTGATCTGGTAGAGGTAGCAAGACAGTGCCGGTGCTGCAAACTATCAATTTATGCCCTGCTGTTTATAAAATAAAGAACACCATTTTGTAACACCATAAAAGAAAACAAAGGCACTTGTTTATCTTTGCGGCCCCCGCTATGTAACTTACGTATCCCCGCTACGTAAGTTACGTACATTATTATTATTTTTTTTTTTTCCAATTCTCTCTCTGGGGGCACGGGCACTGTGGGTAGGTGACACTGATGTTCTGTGCGGCGGCGGGAGCCGGCTTCTGGAGACCGGACATGAAACGGCGGGAACGGGGGGACTGATGGTTTGGTGGTGGTGACGACGACACTGCCGGTGGGTGGCTGGCTGTCCGTGCGTGCATGGGTGACACTAATGCAGCAATGTCCGTGACCTGACATGTTGCTGTATCGGGGACGGACGGAAATGATCTGTGGCGGCGGGAGCCTCTGGAGACCGGACATGACACGGTGGGGACATTGGGGACACGAAGGGGGGGACGGACTGGGAGGGGACGGACGGACGGAGAGACACCCTCCTCCTCCTTCTTCTTATTGTTTACATGGGCTGCCGCTGCCGGGGGACACACACAGCTGCACCGGAACGCGCGCGCGCCCGCTGCTGAAGAAAAAAATACGGAAGTAGCGTAACCAGCGGCATCTCCAGCAGGGGGCCGCAAAGATAAACAAGTACCAAAACAAATCCTACTCTCTACTCTACAATACAGATGGCTTCCTGGTCTCTGCCGTACAATTCCCACTGCACCCAAGTGACTGCCATACAATACTGACTTCATCCTAGTGACCGCCATACAATACACACTGCATCCTAGAGACGGATTAGATCTTAGGGCCATATCATACAGACATTATTCTAGTGGCCCCAATCTATCTCATGCAATGGTTTTACTCCTCTCTGTTTGAATGATGCTGACATGACTTTAGGTCATGCCAGTGCCAAACTGAAGGAAGCTGCAGGTACTGTATGAGTCCCAGCTGACAGTGGTTGTCCTCCAATGGGCTGTACAGACTTTCTGTTGCTTCTGATGGGCATCAGTGCCATTAAGCCTTTACAGCCCATCGGAGGACAGCCTGTACTGCAAGCTGGAGATCACAATCAACGTTTTGATCCGGTCTGGCCGGTACTCACAAAGACATCCTTAGTGCAGGAAGTAGAATAGTTGGACCAGAGGGACGGCATACCCACTTAACATTTCCATAGACATCGTTGATCAGAAAAATTTGAATATGTTCGATATTCTTTGAAATAATTCTGCATAGTTCTTGCTAACCCACTAACAACCTTTTATTTGGAGAGTACCAGTTACCCACTATAGAATCATGTTAAGTACCACGTTGCATATTATGTGTAGACATACCCATGACCCATATATGTATATTCAGGGTTTTTGTTTACATATTTTTGCAGTCATTTTAAGGTGTGTTTTATACATATGCCATTGAGCCCCAAATATAATATGAGATTTTATTAATTATTCCCCGACTTGGTGTCATACCTTCTTACAACCTTGACCAGTTTCACTGAGTACCACCTGACAATGGTCCAAGTACCACCAGTGGTATTAGTCATGGCCTGTGTAACAAATCGTACCAAGAAAGGCTAGAGGAACTACACATGTATAGCTTGGAGCACAGAAGGGAGAGGGGGGACTATGATAGCAGCTTTCAAATATATCAAGGTTTGTGACCAGCTATAGGAGGGGGCATTTTTCAAAGGAAGAGGTGTAATAGAACACGAGGGCATGAATATAAGAGGGTGGTAGATTCAGAGGAAATGTGCGGAAAAATTACTGATCTTCACTGAAAGGGTGATAGATCAGTGAGGTGGTTGAGTAGAACACAGTAGAACAGTTTAAACATACATGGGATAAATATACGGATATCCTAAATCTCAAAATAAATTGAGGGTAAATGGGGTCTAGGGTCAGTATAGTTTTAAATAAACAACTGGGCAAACTGGATGGGCCATGTGGCACACTTCTTTTTATTATGTGATCTGCAAGATGTGTATTAAAACCATGCAGTGTGTAACCAGCTTTACTATACTTTATTTTAGGTTGTGATCAGGTTTAATTGGGTTAACAAAGTATTTTATTAACCTTTCAAATTCTGCTAAGTACAGCCAGTCAGAAATTGTAGGCATGGCACATCTTTAGCATTTTGAAATTTTTAGATTTTAATGCTATAGGCATAAATACTGTCATCTTCTTCCCTCTACTTACAACCACACCTATCTTTTGGTTCTGGCGTCCTGCTGCTTTTTGGCTATTATGGCTGATGCAGAAATGTTTATAAGCCATGTCCATGTCCTGAAATGTTCCCTAATGTCTTTTTTTTTTTTTTTTCTTTTTTTCTACTCTTTCTATTTATGTACTTTATATGGTGCTGATAAACCCTCCATATAAAGGATAATAATAATGGTCTGAATCCAGAATGTGTTTTCTGATTACTAATATTGGGAAAACCCCACTTTTGGTAATCTGCATTTGCGCTAGTGCAGCATTATCAGGATGGATCTGTTCTGGTACTAATTCCACCGGCGGGTTAAATGGGGTGCTAAGCAGAAGTGCTTGCTTAAGCTCTGTAAAAAGGGAAGTTGTTTTCATGCTGTGGGGAGCAGGATCTGATCCTATATGCTGATTCTAACGTAAAAATAAAAATCAGTTATTTATTTTGTTATGTTCTTTTCTTATGTTATGCAACTACAGCATAATTAAGCTTTTTTTTTGTACACTTGTCTGGGAGTTCTTAGCATTACCAAAACCTACAGAGAGGTATAAAGTTATTGGCAGCTTTCTAAGAGCCAAGAATGAAGGAGCACATTTTTTTTGTTTCCTGTTTTAGCTATGTGACAATTCAAGTATTTAATTATTTCTATGCTGTATTAGCATTTAAATATTCTTGTCTGGTTTTTTTTATATAATTTTTTTTTACATTTAAATGTGTGTGTAAAGTCATTGCTGTGTAAATGATAGATATGATGTTTTTGACTCATCACTTTCATCTGTATAAAGACTACTTTTCTTACTTTTTGGCTGTGCTCCTAGGCTATGTCTGAAAGTGAACATGATTAATTTGAGGTTTCTTCGAAAGCATATCTTTTAGCCTTTTGCACCTATTAACGTGCAGAAAATAGGGCACAAAATAATTGCATTTTCATTTGCTAATGAAAAGTCTACTATATTTTACTACTCATAAATTTTTACTGAATTATGCATAGTCCCAAGGGCATCCCCTCTAGTACATGCAGCATGTATGCGTTATAAGAAACCTTGAGGGAAATTATAATAAATTATAGTTGAGAAATGAAGAGGGAAATTAAAGTATAAGGGATTTGTTACTGGAAAGGAGACAGAGCACATTTCAGCAATAGGGCAAGTAAGTAAATGTGCATTTTGTGTATTCATTCAGACCGCACTTTCAGTAAAGATCTGGATCTTTCTGATCCAGACTTCCCTACTGGAAGTCTTTCTGACTGCAATGTGGGATGGGTACAGCATGTTTGCTAGGTGTTGGGGATCAAACCTAAAATAAAGTGAGGACAGCACGAAGAAACTTAAGGCAAAGTCTACGATTTGAGGGGAAACCACTCTCCTCGTACACACAGACGAGCACAGTGGTACCAGTTTAGGATACAGTCCACAATGTGGAATTCTGCAGTGACCAGCCAGGAGCATAATAATAAATAAACTTTTATTATAGTATTGCAAATGCAGGTATTGACAAGACATTAAACATAAATGATAATTAGCAGCTTAAAGGAGGAAGTAAGCCTGTGGCCATGACTATGGGCTTGTGAACAAGGCAATGTAAACCAGTTTAGAGGTGCACTAATATACAATACACAGGAAAAAGGGCAAAACTTATTAAAGTTTATATCCTAGATTCATGCTTAATATAGACTTTAAATTGGTGTATATTTATTTTTTTCTCTCTTTTCTAGCCCGGTGTGTTAATAGCCAGCTACAAGGAGTCGGCAAAGGCAGCAGCACAATTTGGTGCTTACAAGCAGTCTGAATGGAGACCGGACAGCAGTGTCATCGTTATTGCAGTAAGTCAGCTATTGGAGTCTGTAGGAAGTCCATTCTCTTCCAGTGTGTACCCTGTATCGTTCATAAGTGATACCATCTCTAAGGATCATAAAGAAAATGTTTTGTCTTGTTTTTTTGGACATCTAAATTTTCCTCAGCATTTTCCTTTAAGTGTGAATTGAAGTTACCATACTGTTTGATCTGTTAAAGCAGGATAAAATGTTGGTACTTCTCCTACTGATTTCATTGTAAAGCTATAAATCTCCATTAACTTCTTGTATGTATGTATGCAAAATTTAACAAAGCACATTTGACATTTTAGAATCTTTGATCTCTAATGCTGAACAAAAAATTGCACTCAACTCTCGTCATGATTCTAAGCAGTCTTAGAAATCTTTTGTTTGGTTCTAGGCATTGGCCTTTTTTTACTGTAAAATAGTAGAATATACTTTTAACGAAGAATCAGGATTAGAGAATTGTGTGTGCCATTTAATTCATTGTACTTTGCCTACTTTATCCTTATTAGGGGCCAGATTTACAAAAACTACTAAGGCTTCCTGAGGTAGTGATTTTTCACAGACGAAGATGGTTACCAGCAATTAATTCCCAGGGCCAGATTTACTAATCTGCGGGAAAGGGAGATTGAAGATGTTGCCCATAGCAACCAGTCATATTCTTGCTGACTTTTTCTAGTATGTAGTAGGAAAGTACAAGCTAGAATCTGATTGGTAAACAGCCTTTTTATGACAGATTTCTCTCCCCTTTTTAAAGGGGAATTTGGGCAAATGATTTGCCTGTTCTGCTTTTTATAATTTGGTAGCTACACTTATTGTTGTGTGCTTCACTATGAATTACTTGCCTGAAGTTTTTGTCTTCAGGTGGCTTGACATGCACAGTATTCTTTCTGCTATCTTGTTTACACTTGGTGTGATTTTTAATGTACATGTGAGTTAAGCTGGGTACACACTGACAAAATAAAAACGTTGTTTCAATGATAAAAAGATAAACTCATGTTTATCTGAAGATCCTGCATCTGTACACACTGGAACGATTTCACATTGGATCGTTCCCAGAAGTCCTTTCTGCTAAGTAGACACACATACAAAACCACAGATCATAACATCGTTGATCTGTGATTTTTAGGAGCTGCTAAAATTCAAGATCTAACGATGCAGGGCAGAATCTGACGATTCACTGCCTCATTTTACAGTACACACTCAATAGATTTGAGAGCTATCCTGTGATTTAAAGGATAATAGTCAGATATCTCTCCAGTGTGTACCCAGCTTTACCTGTAAGGAAGAGTCTGAAAAGGTAGAAGGTATTTGGTTAATTAATAGCGAGTATCAAATTTAACATAGAGGATGATTTGCTTAATACAGCTTTCTGATATAAAATGTTATTTAGTTTAACATAATTTTTTTTTACTAATAAGTTATTGTTGTTTTTATGTATCGGTCATAAATGTCAACATGGTTGGCTGATGGGATGGTTGCTTTTGAATGATTATGTATACCATGATTAACTTCCCTTTAGATCTTTTGGAAAATGTATGTTTCTCTTGTAAACAATACATTATACAAATAAGTAAGCAGCTTTGTAATGCAACAGCAGTACAATATCTTATGTAGTGAATTGACTAATCTTATTAGCAATACTGTAATCACTGAGTAATAAGGAATAACCTTGTAATTTAAAGGAGCCCTTCATCTTTATTAAAATCTGAAAAATTGTTAAAGTACTAAAGAAAATTCCTACTACTGTAATTTTGATATGAATAAATATCGTTCTATATCACCTTATTTAAGATCCTAATATACAGTTTGTGAGATAGAGAGATATATGGAACAAAAAAGGTCCGGCACTCCAAACATACATTAAATAACACTATGTGTCAGCACATAAATAAAAAGGTGGTTTAGTTCACAATATAGCTGTATTGGGTTAAGCTCACCTGCCCAGTGTCAAGGCACCTTCTGTAGGTGAATCCATTTGCTATATGTGTACACAAGAGGTCTCTGTAAAGACACTACCTGCATTTGAACAGCCTGCAAAGGCCATATTTGGGGAGTGGTCAAACTCCCAAATAAAACTAAACAGTAGCAGGAAAATTAACTGCGCTTCTATCCAACAAATTAAATATGTGCAAGTGTATATATAAATATAGGGGTGCAGCCAAGGACCAAAGTGACCACTATGTAAATACAAGGAACAAAAAAGTTCCGGCGCTCCAAACATACATTAAATAACACTATATAGATATGTATAGATAATATATATTTCCTATATCTAGATGTCACAAAATTATCTGTTTTCATATGCATCCCATTTAGACTTTGACAGGGATCATATAATTCATAAGAGTTAGAGATAAGGTAAAAGGGTTCATTGTCACTTTTCTAGAACATGTAAAACATTTTTTTGTTGCATGGCGGTTATCTGTTGAAAAGGTATTCCCAGTGTTGCTGTGTAATATCTTATACTATGCAGAAGACGTGGCAGCAGTCATTAATACCAGTATTAAAGACACTATTATCATCTAAAAGTGTGGCTGTATGTTTGCTAGATAAACATTCTTGTGACTGTAGGGCATAAGCCTATAATTAGATGACAAGAATATCTAAATTGTCTAAAGCAGTGATAAGTAAATGATATATTTCAAGGAATGTGTTGTGTTATTTGCCCTCTAGCCCTTTAAGGGGCAGAATATTATGATAAATAAACAGATTGATAGCATTGTATCTATAATGACAAATCAGAAGAACTTATTTCATAAAATGTAGAACAGACAGAGATTTAGATATATCAGCCTGTTACCCTGTGATAGATAGTGTCTTCTCAAGTGTGAATAAAGCTAAAACTGAACAGGAGCTAGCAGTACCTCAGCATTTCTCCTGCAATGAAACAAGCAGCAATAAGGAAGTGGTGAAGCTCTGTGACATTGTTGCACAGCTGCTTGTGGTGTGGAATAAGAGAATAATAAGTGGGGCAATCTATAAACCTAGGGGTCTTCTGTTGCCCTTAACTGGCAAACTTACATTTTCAGTATGGTGCTTGTTTTTTCACTTCAACATCAGATGTCTCGGTCTTGTTTCTCAAGAATGTCACTATCATTTCGGATCTGATTTTTGATTATGAAATGCCAGAATATATTCAATATTTGCAAATGAGTTTAGAAAGTGGACTGACCCAGAATACAGATGTCAGACTTCCCATTTTGACATTTTTTGCAACGTCACAGAAGAGGAAATTTAGTCAAACACAGTAAATCAGTACTATAATACAGGCTCCCCTGGTTATAAGTGAAAAGAAATGTACATAATAAAATAAAAATTCATATTCTACTGTATACACAAATAATTGCTGTTTTTAACCAGTTTTTGGGTTATTTTTAGGTTTTGGTTTTTGTTTAAATTTAATTTTGTACAAATGTTTAGAAACTTTTCCTGTTGGAATCATAAATATTAAATGTATTCGTTCAGATCAATAATAAAATAATTGAAAAGACTGATTTTAAGGTTCAATAAATACTGTTTTTAAACCTTTAGTTGCTCAGAATGCTGTAAACATATATTGTTTCAAAGCAGGTAAAGCTTAAATAGAAAATCTAAAAATAAAATCTTCCAAATTTGCAATTTTTACCAAAGCCAACATCTGGAAGGTGTAGATAAATCTCTACAGGTTGTGCTTTTACTAGTCCGAAATAAATAGCAAAACATACAAAGTGTTGTAAAGGATCTGCAGAAAGGTTTAGCTGGGACAGGAATAGTGATACACTGGGTATCATGCACAAAATGAACCTAATTGAAGAGCTGTTGCAAGAAAAGGCGTAAGCGTAAGATCGGCTGAAATGCCAATCTGCGCATGCGCCGGGCAGATGTTGCCCGGCGTCGCTACGGCAACACCTAATCGTGGATCGGGCGTCCGTAGAAGCGCCGTAGGTACGCTGAAGGGGGCGTCCCTACGTTCGGGTTAGTGTAGGTGGGTGGGGGGAGATAGTTTAATGAGGGCGGGCTAGGCGGCCATACGCTCCTGTGCGAGCGTATGGCCCCTTCCTTACGCCGGCTGAAGTTAGGGTAGCCTTCAGCCAGCGTAAGGAAGGGGCCATACGCCCGCACAGGGGGAGTGTCGGGGAAAGTGAACGCCAATACGCTGTGCTTTAGTAAGCACAGCGCATCGGCGTACCTCTGGATCAGGCCCTATGTCCATAAAGGCTCCAGCCTTCATGTCAATATTCCATGGTGTTTGAGTGGTAATGTTTCAAAGGTCTCTAATTTTGTGTGTATGTAAATGTGCATAGCTGTTCTGTTTACACTATAAGGAACTGCTACTGAGGAACTGGTATAAAAAATAAAACCTGAAGAGTTCTACTGCAGCATTTGTTTGTGCGTTTCAGAACAGTTGTTTAAGAAGTCATCATTCATTTTCAAACCTGCTTCGTATAGTATATCATCCGGTTTCATGAAATTGTAGAAGCTTTGAAAAGTACACTGAGATGTGAGCTTAGCTTCTGTTTACAGTATAAAGAGGGTTATTCATGCTGAGGTTTGGAGGTGGTGATTGTGTACATTTTAGGTCAGGATGGTTCACATTTACATCTTAATTAAAGCTTTAATGTGACGAAAACATCTGCAGCCAAATGTTTACAATAGATATATTTTTTCTGTTTCAATTTTCTTCACATAAAAAAAATGGAATGTATTTTTTCCTTGTTTCACCAGTCATTTGAATAGATGTAGAATCTGCCTCATAGTGCACCACAGGGTTTTAGAAAATGAACCATGTAAATTGGAAAGCTGTGTGTCGGTTCTTAGCATCGTTTCTTTGAGGTGCAAGTAGAAATTACCTGTGTGCTCTTCATGTTGAACTGATTTGAATGTTTTTGTGCATTGAAGGAAAGTATCAAATGTGCACTTGCTGAGTGTTGCTGCATTGTTCACATACATATTGTAGTCCATATGGCCTACTTTATAAACCAAAATGCATAGTTCATTTGATTATCTTCTACGAAACTGTTGTCTGTTTATAAAGCATTGGAATAGTATTTTTATTTTTGTAGTATTTATATTTTATATGCCAAAACAAATCATGCTATGGCTTTAAATATCTTCACATACCATATCATAAGCTAGTTATGTGTATATTTTTGGTTAATAAGTTCCTATAGTTGTTTTTTTGTGGTATTAAAACATAGTTTATTGTTGAGTATAGCCACAGGAGAGAAAATCACCTATATTCTTGGCTTCACAAAACTACTGCAAGTGGTATACTAGCTATCATGTTTTCAAACCTACAGACTTTTTCTTACAGCTGCTAAGCTTAAGGAGTTTAGAAATGGAGGGTTTCAAATTTCTTTCCATCACAGGTTTCCTGTTATTCAATGAAGGAGCCAAGAGTAAAGACAGCTTAAACAGTCTGCATCGCCTTACTAATTCATAGCTCCAGGATGCTCTTTATCCGTCCAAGGGCAGCAGGAACATTTTTAGGTTCCCAGTTTACAACTTTCAAATCTCACCCAGTTTGTCTGGAAGGAAACTGAAAGGTCATAAGTGCATCAACACAATTTAGTACATTCACATATGAATATGTGCTTTACAATAATAATTTCCATCTGACAGTAACTTTTATAACAAGGTGCAAACTGGAAAAAGGTAAATCACAAAGTTGACATTGATATAGGTGGTACCATGATTTCAAATGCAAAAAGTGTTTTCAGTTCGAAAAATTATTAAGAACTGCATGGTACTCCTTCAGCAGTTTAAAATACATATATATATTCCTTAACTTGTCTCCTCCTGTCTCTCCACACTACTATCCCTCTCCTGTCAGTATTACAATAGTCTATTTCGCATGTGTCCCATTAATGACCCTTTCAGATAGAGGAAAGCTGATAAGTCAGCATTTAAGTTGTCTTCTGTGACTGTAAAAGGCTGCAGTTTCTGATGTCTGGATGTGTACGCAGAGTGTGCTTTGTACAAGAGAGGACCACTTGTGTTTGCAGCCCAGCCAATTTGTCAGAAGTGTTTGTATAGTATTTGTGTTCTGATTGGGTAGCCCATATACATCTGCATTGCATAAAAGCAGGCAATACCTCATCTGAACATAGAGTGGGAAACCAAGTCCTTTGTTCTCCTTAGCATACATTCATTAAGCAACAAACATTTTTTTTTCCCACATGTAATCTTCATTCTATTTAATACCTCTGGAGGTATTGCATAGACTGGAACATGTTTTGAAATGTTTTTTATTATGTTTTATTATGAAATTCAATGTTTAACTAGCTAGCACCATCTGATTTTATTATTTATGTCTCTATCTCTTGTGCTGCATTTTAATGTTCATTCTTTCAAGTTTATTAATGGGCACCCTAACATAATGCTACTTTCTACTTATGCAGTGCTGCCCACCTCCCCATGCCGTTGCAGTGTGTTGGTTTTTAGAATAGAAAGATTTTCTGCATTCAGACATTTGTGGAAAGTTTTGTGAGTCTCTTGGGCACTGAGAATAAAATATGCTACAATGGAATGCATGAAGAATGAGCTAAGTGTATGCCAGTCAAACGTCATTAGGTGGAAGATTTATTTTGCCGTTTATCTCTGCTTCACAGCACATTTTTCTGGATAAGAAAGAAACTGCCTATGGATGTGATCCAGACTTAAGATCGCTTAATGTACAGAGCTCTGAAGTTCTGCACATAGGAGGATAGTGCACCCCCACAGCATTCCCCTCTGACGTATGGAGATTTTCCACGTGTATTACTGTTTGTGGAATGCCTTTACATATGGAAGTGGATAACCCAGCCTATGCTGTAAAATTGAAATGTCCCCCAATGCATTACATTGAACATATAGAGTGCCATCATGCCACATGTATGTAACCGCAGTTGTGTGCACACGCAGCATCGTTTCAGAGGCAATAAGTCAGCTGATGTAATTAGTTCATGATCTGGCCCTATGATTTATTTAAAAAGATAAAAGCTTCAGGGTGTTTGTATGTGTTACATGTACAAAGCATTACCAACAAGCTGTGGTTTTATGCGCTATATTCATGGTGGAAACTGTTTATTACGTTGTAAAAGACTGAATTGTCCCATTTTTATTTTAGGCCTCAAAAGTAAAGTCTAAGGGCCAAATTTACTAAGCTGCAGGTTTAAAAAGGTGGAGATGTTGCCCATAGCAACCAATCAGATTCTAGCTCTCTTTCCTATTACATACTAGAGAATGTCAGCTGGAATCTGATTGGTTGCTATGAGCAACATCTCCACTTTTCCAATCCCGCAGCTTAGTAAATCTGGCCCTAAGAATTGAAGGAAATAATTTGGTGAATTCAGTCACATTTGGACACTGGTAGTGATGAATGCTATATTTTTGTTAATCAAAAATTGGTATTCAAAGTCTAAAAGGTTTTATGTAATGTTGATGTTGAAAAGCAGCATTCTGCATGCAGGCTTATTTAGGTTGTACATTAAATGCAAGTGGGGCATTTTCTATGATTCTTATGTTTATTAATTCTGTGTAGCTTGTAGTTTTATTGTTTTTGTAACTGAGTAGTATCTGGTATAATTAGATTACTATGAGAGCTTTACAGACCTAGTGAAGATAAACTTTTATATATTTAATTCAAAATAAGTACATTTGAATTAACTGCTACATTTTTATAAATATTTTTTAACTGTTGCCAATTTTTTGTCATGATTGTTTCCTGCAGAAACTGGGGTATTGTGGCAAACAACAATTTGCTGATTGGTAACTTTTAATGCTGACTCTTTATTCTTTAGCCATGTGCAGTTTGTGCACAATGTGTAAAACAGACGACCTCAAAGCCCAAATGTTGCTGAAAAGTGCAAGAAGAAACAAAAATGACACAAGGGTGTTTTTTCAAAGGAAGAGATGTATTAGAACATGTGGGTAAAAAATTACTTCACTGAAAGGGTAGTTTATAAGTTAAATTATATATAGTAGAGGCTATCAACATAGAACAAATTATAAACCTGCTTGGAATAATCATAAGGTTATTTTAAAACTTAACTTGAGGGTCCAATATGGTTTGGGTCAGTATGGTTTTTTGCTCTTCTAGTATAAAAGTATGGTACTCCAGTGTGTAAAAGCACTGGTAATAAATAAATAATGACCTGCTACATCACCAATGTCTATATGCACCTTTTCATTTTGCCTGATTCATTTTCTTTATGAATGTTCCCTAATGTTTGTATTGGGTTGTAACAAGAACAGGATTTTTGCTGCGGAACATTTTAGGAGTAAAAATTCATATTGCTTTGAATTTACAGCAGAAACTACAAATGTTGAGATAATATATCATTTTTCCTTTAAAATACTAATGTCATGAAGGATTTAGTACCACACTTTTCTTTTTAATTCATGTTTGTTAATGGTTTTTAAAACAGTTGGATTCATTTTTTTTTATCACCTGGTTAATTATTGAATAGATGCTGTGTCTGCCTGCTTAAAACGATAGTGTGTGTTTACTACAGAGTCTGCGATATTGATAAACCTGCAGGTAAAGATGGCTGTATAACGATTTATTTCTTTTTTGGTTCTTTTCCCCCAGACTGCCAATGGATATGTGCTGTTTTTTGATATAGTTCCAGCAGGAGAGGACAAGTACTTATATGAACCTTTGTATCCAAAGTAAGGATTTTATTTTGTCTTTGTTATTAATGTTTGTGTATTGATTATTTTATGTGTTTTAATTATTCTCATAAAAACACATGTTTTTTTCCCCTTGGGAAATGATTTTCAGTGGTATTACAGCTAATGTTGCATATGGGCAGTGCCTTGGGACAACTGGAATTGATGGATTAAAACAAGGGTTGCTGAAACATTAGTCTAAAGTTGCATCTTTAGCTGGGTACACACTTGTCCAATTGTCAGGAGAACCCATCGCACTGTATACCTTGGTCACTGATGCAATACCCTATCTGAATGTACACACTTGTCCAATGTACTGCAAATCTGCCACCCCACAACCATCTCCAGAAAGGAATATGTCCCTGCACACTCTCTTACAATCCGTGACTGTGCGGCTACCACTTACAGACTTGGTGCCGGATCCAAACATGTGAATGATTGCCCATTTACGCACGCAAGGTGCGTAAGTGGGCTTAATGGACTGGAGGGCGCATGCGTCCTTCAAATATGTACGATGGCTTTTAAGATCAAAGAGGCAGTGCTTCCCTGATCCCAAAGATCCGAGAGATCACATAATTGTGAAAAGATTCTATAGTTTTCCATTTTCTACAAGGGCTTATTCTTTTATTATGGCTAGAAAGAGCTCATAAATAGTATGTTCTGTTAGTAAAAGATGATGCTTCTCCCTGTGCTAACAAAACTACGCACATACCCTTATATTAATACCCAGCCTATTGTTCTGTTTGCTTTTGCATCAGCCTGTGGCTATATAGCAACCTTGAAATGGTATTGCAGTCTTTGTGTCTGGCAGAAAAACAATGTTCTGTAAGCATTGGAAAAAATAATGATAGTGGACAAAAGCATCTATATACATATGTATAACGTATACAAATAAGGCACAATATATTTCTAATCCATACTGTTATATCTTTTAGGCCGATTACTGACCCTGGTGTCTCCTAATCCACTTAGCCTGCTTGTGTTTCGGTACAAGGTGTTCCTTCTCTCATCCCCACACTCTTTAACACATTTTTCTTTTTCTGCACTCTTTCATGCAGTTCTGACTATTGCACCTAGGGTGGACAATAATGTTATGTACAGCAAAATGAAGAAGTGGCTGTTCTTTTACATTTCATTCCTGATTAGATTATGTACAATTTACGTGCACATATGTTTTTAAATGTTTGAGGACTTTTTGATAGAGTTAAAGAAATGTAGCAATTTACCTGGAATGGATAGTAAATAGTTAAGACATTGTGGTATGCTTTGCAGAGAACTTTGCTTTGTCTGTACATGTCTGACATGTCCCTGATAAACACATCTGCTGCTTGTGAGGAAAGGAGGATTTTATGTGTCTGCTGCTTAGACTTATCACTCATGCAGACTTTTTTTTTTTTATCACAACTTTTTTTCCCTTGATTCAAGTTATGGTATGGAGACTTTAGTGCTAAATGTGATTGCTTTGTGTATAAATCTGTTTCAAGAAAACTGCTGTACACTCATAGATGTGATTCATGTGAATGATTAATGTTAGAGAAAACAGTGTGCAAAGATTTCATTAATTACTGTATGAAAAAAAGATTGCTGCTTCCAGGCTTTGTTCCAGCAGTCTCAAACAGGGAAGGAGGAATGGTGTCACCTGGCTGATCATCTTCAGGAAAACAATGCATGTCCTGTTGCATTTGCCAAATTCTCTCTCAGTGAATTTTGTGTTCATGATACAAGGCTTCTCATTTTGATCCACTGATAGGTTAAATATAATATTGCCTACTCAGACCTCAAATTAAGTTCTATTCATTGTGCTGTGTACTAGCCCTTTAACTTGATTTAGGTGGTTCATTGTATGATAACATTGTTACCATTACTAATGGAAAGAACTATTTTAGAATCTGGAGCCAGCAATAAAAATTTGCAATGATGACACTTGCTGCTTCCAGGCCATATAACCAATTTCAATCTAAATGCATAATGATTTCTGGATTCTTTATGCTCACTTTCTGTCTAGTTTTCCTCAATTCCTCAGCTTCAAAACTTTTTCCCACACTATTGCCCTCCTTTATTTCATTGTAATTATCTTAGCAATTTATTTATTTTTTCTTTATAATGGTAATATTTTTCTCAGACATTCATCAGTTTCTATATTGTACAGAAATATTTACCTGTCTGTCATCCTATTGATTTAATTATTTCCCTCACTACACTGTGGTGCTCTTGTGCATTTACCTAGAGGAACAGAGCACTTAGGAACTGACCTGTGTATTCTCTCCTGAGCAAGTTGAAAATTGTC
>WWET01005220.1:47757-84525 GCA_011038615.1 Limnodynastes dumerilii
TGGTAATATTTTTCTCAGACATTCATCACTTTCTATATTGTACAGAAATATTTACCTGTCTGTCATCCTATTGATTTTATTTCCCTCACTACACTGTGGTGCTCTTGTGCATTTACCGTCCTAGAGGAACAGAGTACTTAGGAACTGACCTGTGTATTCTCTCCTGAGCAAGTTGTAATTTGTCACTTTAGAATGTCTGGTTGAAAGTTTGGGATTTGTTGAGGTCAGTTATATACCAATGTGAGCAGAAAGCGTGCCAGAGAGCCCTCCTTATTCACATTGTTTTCTTCACAATGCTGCCTGCTGCATTCACTTTAAGTGGGTAAATGTAACCTCATAAATTCACATGTGGCTTCAATCACATTTGTACTTCTGTTGACATGTACATGGTACAAAATACCCTAGCCTAGTAAATTCTTTCTCGGTTAATGTATGTCCCATCTCTCTTAGATCCACTATGCTCCACACTTGCCTTTCTTTCCTTTCTTGCATCTTTTTCCAATGCCTTAGTTTCCAATTTTATGTTTTCTTCCTAATCCACTTTTTCTTTGTTTTATCATGCACCATGCTACTAGTGTACACATCGGTCTGATGCACTATTTACTTTCCTTGAATCTTCCTTATGTTTTATGCTATGACAGGTAGTAACTGAAGCGCATCAGCAAATGTGTTCTGATGGTCAGCATTTATTTTGCTTGCTGGAGAGCAGTCATAGATCATATAATGAATCTACTATTGATGGTACCTGATTCGGAATCCATAAGAGTTATTTCTGATTAGACTTTCCTATTTATTTTAATAGTAACAGGAAAACACAGGCTGCGCTTCTAATTCAATATATGAAAATATATGAAATGTGTGCAAGTGTGTATATATAAATGGAGAGGTGCAGCAAAGGACCAAAATGACCACTGTGCAACTACAAGGAACAAAAGAGAGGTCCGGCACTCCAAACAAACATTATATAACACTGTGTCAGCACATACATAAAAAGGAGGTTTAGTTCACAATATAGCTATATTGGGTTTCTAAATTTAGGAGAGTAATAGATAGGGGAACAGTTCTGACAAAGTAGCAGCTGCTCTTGGGATTGCTGGTCCCATATCAGAACAATATGTTACCCTTGTTTGTGCAGAACCTTTTTTTATTTTCTTTATTTAATAAAGGGGGAAGTGAGTGCTGTCAGTGAGTTACTTTCATAGGGCCTGATCCAGAGGTACGCCCGCCGTCGCTAGGACAGCAGGCGTAAGCGTAAGATCGGCTTTTCAGCTGATCTGCGCATGCGCCGGGCAGATGTTGCCCGGCGTTGCTACGGCAACGCACGATCCTGGATCGGGCATCCGTAGGAACGCTGGAGGGGACGTCCCCCAGCGTCCCTACGTTCAGGTTAGTGTAGGTGGGCGGGGGGAGCTAATTTAATGAGGGCGGGCTAGGCGGCCATATGCTCCTGTGTTAGCGTATGGCCTCTTCCTTACGCCGGCTGAAGTTAGGGTAGCCTTCAGCCGGCGTAAGGAAGGCCATACGCCTGCACAGGAGGAGTGTTGGGGAAAGTGAACGTCGATACGCTGTGCTTTAGTAAGGACAGCGCATCGGCGTAGGTCTGGATCAGGCCCATAGTGTACACATTCTTAAATGCTGTGTAGTCAGTATTACTAAGTATGCACCGTAGTTAAATTCTTAAATATACGCACCCAAGAAGAATCAGCTTCTTAGGTGTGAATATGGTCCTAAGACACCAAGTGACATGTATTTCAAACACTCGTATGCTAGGTTGGATGTTAAAACATGATTCTGTATGTTAAAAATTGGAACTGCGTCCTTGCACAGCTTTTGTCTTTATCTTCTGCTCATATAGACATTTTTTCAAGCACTGATATCGCAAAGATTTATTATCTTGGTCTTATTTGAAGGTTCTTAAATCCAAGGTTTAAAATGCCATGTTAAAAAAATAAATAAAACCAGGTTTTCTGGGGCTGCTATATTTGGTCTTGCAAACCTTTCATTTGTGTTCTGTCCAAACAAGCAACACCCAGCGTATACTGTGCTTTTGAAGCCATATCAAGACATATGTGATGATGGATGAAAAGAATATTCTTTACCTCTAACTGCAACTAATATTTGTTCTGCATATTGCAACCCATTTCAGAATGCCTTTGCTTTGTATAAGTTTCTTTAAGGAATGTGTCTATCCCAAGCAGTGCTGGGGCTGGTGATAGATTCCCCATCAGTCTGTTGTGCTGCGGCTGCACTGCAGATAAGTGGGACTGAAGCACAGCTGCTGCTGATGTGGCAGTGCAGGGTGAACATTCTTTCCTGCCTCTGCTGGCAACACATATTTGTTGTTTAAAGGTCAGAGCTATTCAAACTGGAAAAAGCGTCTGGGGAAAATTATGTCAGCTTTCAGAAACACTGGCTCCTGAGAACTTTCCCATAGTTATGTTTACACTCCATGAGAAGGGACACAACTCTGTTCACAATGTGAAATGACAGACTATGCAGAAATATTGTTCTCCAAATGATAGGGTTCATTTTATATTGAGTAAAATTTGTTTTAACATAATGTACAATTTAAAAAAAAATGGTGAGCTCGTTATTTACTGTTATCTTGGACCGATAAAAGAAAATTGTCTTCAGATGAGGTTTTGTAGGTGTCCCTAATTTGGCATGTGGAGCTTTTAGCGACATAGGGGCTGATTCAGAGATGCACTTCCACCTTTTTTTTAGGTGCAAGTGTACAGCTCGGCTAAACCATTTTTCAAAGTAAGGGGTATCCATTAATTTAAAATTTTTTGCATGCAGGGAAAATACAACATATTTACACACAGAACTAAGATACTGCATAGCTTTGTTTATTCTGTAAAATAGAGTTGAGCTAAGAAACTTCACCTCTTAATTTTAATTCTGGTTTTACAATTTAAATCTGCCTCCCCTGGCCATTCAACATGGTATTGCTCAGGTCTACACTTGCACTTAAAAAAAGGTGGAAGTGCAGCTCTGAATCAGCCCCATAAACACCAGTGTGATCGTTCTGGTAGAGTGTTGTGTTGTCCATAACAAATTGGTCATTGATGCTGAAGGTGATTATGATTTGATTGATTTAAATAAATAAATCTATATATATTTCTATATAATAAAGCAAAAATATGTCCTATATGTATTTTTAATATGCATCTCCATAATAGGCAGTAGAGGAGGTATAGCCTTGTGACTCAGGTTTGAGTGCTGGTGCTTGGTAGCGTTTATTAAATTTACTTCGCATTTGCCGCTTTCTGTGAACTACCAGTAATTGAAAGTGGCAGTTAACTGTAATGCTGTTGTATGATTGTAAAATGATGTGGTTATCCTGTGTGTTACTGGATTGGGGAGAAACCTTTTTAAAGCTCTGTGTAATACTGTAGTTCTGGGCCTTTACTTAGCATTGGTTGTCTGTTGTCCCAGTATTCCTCATTTCAGTGGTAATGCATAAACAGCTTATGTGACCTACAGTCACATAGGGCTCGATTTAATTAGCTTCGCACACCGCGTTATTTGCTGTGCAAAGCTAATCCTGCTATTTTATTTTGTGTGTGTATTTTTATGTGCACTCTATAAAGGTGCACATAAAAATCAGTGAATATTGCCTACCATAATAGACCGGAGAAAGCGCACTGCAAGCTTTTTCCCGTCTTCGAGTCAAATTGCATTGGCCCATAATCTGTATAGGAGATGTGTGCAAGATATCTTAATGCTAACATAAAGGAACTTTACTACACACTTGTAACAGACAAAATTCTGGCATGAAGACGTGTCCATTTCACCAACAACTTCCTCTCACATGTTGAGCAAAATGAATAGGGTCACAGCTGCTCAAGATTGGATTAAATACATTTGGTTTAGTAAATGTTATGTAGTCTTTGTTATGCCATTCTTTTATTCTGTTTTATTTATTTTTGATTTAGCCTGATTTCTCACATGTCTGATTTGATTTTAATATACATGACCACTGTCAAGCAGCATATACATTGTGCAATAAATCACACAAAGTATGCAATATGATAGCTAGGTACAACAGTTGCGCAGTGTATTGTTCAAAGTGTGATTCAGTCTATGGAGCTATGGAATGGTATGTGATTTTAAGCTTGTACAGCTGTTTGGTGTGATCCACCATTTACCCTAAGTAAAACTCGGTCAAGAGGTTTTTCCCACACCACCGCCTGGCGCAATGTACATACATATTGAATTGGTGTTTCCCATGGTAATCATTAAAGTTTTCATGTTGCTTTTTCATACAACAGCTGTTTTGCAAGTGCAGATTAAGTGTATGTGACTGTGTGCCTTATTTGCTGTAATCAGTTCTGTCTACAAGCACATTTACAGCTGCGTATTAATTGTTGCATCCCTTACATAAGTAAGTTTACATGAATTGGTTATATATACTGTTATAGTGATTACAATCGCTGCAGTGACAATAAGCAGTTCAACATTGATACAGCAGATACTATGTTGGCTGTATCATTGGCAATATCATTTTAAAAAATGTATAAATGTTAATTCCTAACCTTGTCCCCTCTAATGCTCCAGTCCACTCTGTTCCCTCTCTTTCCCCTGGAAGAATGACAATTCTTTAACTGTAGGCACTTTTAACATCACGTTGGCATACTACACACTATTATTGAATAAGAACACAATAATACACATCTTCTAGTCACCAACAAAATATAGTGTAATGTAATTGTCCTATTGACAGTGTAGTACAAATATACATTTAGTTTAGGAATGTTTGTAGTTCTTTCCTATAATGCACGTGTATAATAACATATGTTTAAATGTTCCGTATGACCAAAAAAACTATTCCATCTCTACATCATCAACTTCCAAAACCTTGTTTCTATAATTTACTTGACAGCAGAGAGGAGCAGAATGTCAACTTTTCAGTGGGATCTTTGCTTCATTGGGCCTGATCCAGGCCTACGCCCTCCGCCGTAGGTACGGCGGGCATTTGCGTAAAATCGGCTGTTTAGCCAATCTGTGCATGCGCTGGGCAGATGTTGCCCGGCATAGTTAGGGAAAATCTTTAGTATAAATTCTTTATTTATGAAGAAGAATAGATACAGACCATGACAAGCATGAAAAGGCGGCACATGTACACTTTGTTGCCGATACATAGTTTGGTACCTGCCAAATCCTACACGTTTACTTGCATAAAGCATGAAAAAAAAAAAAAACAGACTATCTGCATTACATATTTATACAGTGATAATTCAACATAAGAAAAAAGGACAGGAGAGAGGAATGAGAGAGAAGAAGGAAAGAAGAGTGGGGGGAGATGCAAATAACAAATTGCTTAAATGCGAGTTAGCGCTGACCAGGGCATGGAAGAACGGGAGACCGTAGGCTTATGATGGATTAGCTAGAGTGGAAGAGTCGAGAGACCTGATCCACGGTAGCCACGTGGCTAGGTAATCCGTGAATTTGTCTGTAGCGGACAGGATAATTTCATCCATGGACCTATAGAACTCCACTCTTTTGACCCACTTGGAAATTGATGGTGGTGGATCTCCAATGATCCGGAATGATGGTCCTGGCATCATTACTCAGATGCAAGAGCAGGGAGGCTATAGGCCCATGGGAAAGTGAAAGCAACCAAAATTTGGGCTCAGTGGGGATGTCCGGGCTCACCACCTTGCGTGTCATCTCAAAGATCTGGTCCCAAAAGGGGGTAAGTTTCGAGCAACTCCACCAGATATGCGCGATGGAGCCTACTGCTAGGTTACAACGCCAGCAGAGGGGGTAGACCTAAGGGAGAAATGTGTGTAGCACTTGAGGCATCCTGTACCATCTCGTCAGGATCTTGAGCTGGGTTTCAACCACCGAGAGACTGCAAGAGCATACATGGGTAATTTGAAAGATCCACGACCACTCGTCTAGTGATGGAGGATTAGTCAAATCTCGTTCCCAAGACTCCATAAATCGAGGAGGGCTGGGGTAGAGATCTTTAAATAGTAATTTATAGATGGTAGATATTGTGTGTCTTGGGGGATGGGATTGGGTACAGAGTGCCTCAAATGCAGTAAGGTCTCTCTTCATATACATGGAATGCCTTGTAGATAAAAAGTAGTGGCAAATTTGGAAGTAGGACCAGATTGAGGAGGGTAGGAGGTAATGCTTGGTTTGGAGCTCGAAGAACGCAAGAAGAGAGTCATTGTGTAATAGGTGGTGAATGCAGGAAAGCCCAACTGCCGTCCAATCTGCTAGATGGCATGTGGTCAAGACCTGGGGGGGAAGTCCAGATTATGGCACATGGGTGTTAGAGGAAATCGTGTCTTTCCGGCGAGTTCGTCTCCACACCTCCAGTGTCGGCGCAATGGTAGGGTGAGTCAGAATATTAAAGGTAGGAAGCCATGGAAGGAACCGCAGAGTAGGGAAAATCTGTAGGCAGGATCGGGCGTATCTAACGGTTGCGTAGTTAAGGGGGCGTTCCTCACCGTAACTACACTACAGTTAGGGAAGAAAGGCGGGGTGAGGTAGGGAAATGAGGCTTAGCTAGTTACGGTCAATTCCGGGCGTAATTACACTCTTGTTACGCCGGCTGCAGTTAGGGTAGCCTTGTAATTACACCCAGACTGGGGGAGTGTCAGGGGGAATGCATATATGTTACGCTGAGCGTTGGTACACTCAGTGCAACATCGTATGTCTGGATCAGGCCCATTGTGTGTATATGGGTGTGTCTACAGATATCACATACGTAATTTAATCCTTGTAGACAACCCCACAGCAGAACAACCATAATACTGGACAGGATCCCGACCTCCCCTTCTGCTGTGCTCGGAACTCTGAGTGCCGGGGCAAGCCTGTTCCCCGTTGTATCTAAACTCCCATATGTGTTAGTGAAGGCCACTGCCCTCGTACGCAATTGAGTTAATATTTACAAACAATCCCCATGAGCATAGTACGGAAGTCTGTATAGTACAAAAGGGCTGTTTCTGTTACTGAATTTTAAGACATCAGCCCTGCCACCTTGCATACACTGTATGAATCCTGTCCTGCTATTGGAAACATTTGCATTACGAAAGTCTGTCACGGATGGATCCTTATACGTAACAGAATTCCGGTGTATATGCTTGTGCTTGCAAAATGCAGACGTTTTATGCTTAAGTGAGGGGTAATTCTGGGTCATGTCCTCTGTCATTGCTCCATCCGTGTTTAAACATGGCATTTTACAAATTGCAATATAAATGACACAAAATGCACGTTTACAAATTGTGGAAAGGTAAAGGCCAATTATAAAACATTTTCCACGTCTAGGTAATCAAATCCTTGCACATAATTTTAGACTATTTTAAAAAAAATTGCTTTGTTTTTAGAATCTGTGAGCCCAACCCCATAAACTTCACAAACTTAGCATTTAATAATCTGTGAAGTGGTTTATAAAGGGCCACAATTTGAATAATAAAGGTGATATCCATATCTGTATAAAATGTAATTTTGTAATTTACCACAGAAAATAGAAGCAATGATCTAATTCTTAAATAAAATGCCACACACATTTTTTCTTATCTTATTAATGAAAATGTATAGTCCCAAGGCATCAATCAGTGGTTGCACAGACTTTAAATCAATACCATTCTATTATGTCCCACATTGTTGTCTGTTAACATCTAATGCACATGTGATGCTTGGTAACAATGTATCCCTATTGATGAATGAATTAATATTGCATTATACTGTAAATCTGTATAAATGTTGTTTTTTCTGAATATTTTCATTTGACCTTTTATAAAACCTTCACTCTGTTTTAAACACATTTGGACATTATTAACAGGGTTAGGCAAAAAAAACTGTTGTAAAAATAACTACTATAAGGGAATTTCCTGGTATTTTTCCGTATTCTTGTTACTTAAGTTTTTTCGGTTTTTTTTTAGCTTAAATCTGTTTTTTTTAACTTTAATTTTTAAATGAAAAAATAAAGCTGCTTATTTTATTAATATTATGAAACATTTAACATTGCTATTTATTAATCCTTTATCAACTATGATTTAATGGACTTTGATATGATTTATGGTACATCTTTCAATAAAACCAATTATTTACTCCTTATTCCTCTGAATATAAGTAGATAGACTAAACCTATTAAAACATACAAATTACACTCAGATATATTACATTAAAAATAAGAATAAGTAAATGTTAAGTATTAGTCATACTCATTACTTATAATGAAGTAAATTGTTAGGCGGGAGTTTGTGGAGTCTTAGGTGATTCTGGCATATTTAGTACATGTGTGATGTGCTTCACCCTCGCACCCTCACTATTTCTCTGTGTGTAAGAATTTACTGCATTGTTTCATCTCATTGAAATGAGGACCACAAGCAACAGTGGAAGGGGAATTCCTTTATAATAGTTATATGATTAGTCACCTCTCTGGAGCTGTCAGCGGCGGGCCTGTAAAAATGAATGGGTGAGTATGCCGGTCGGCCCCCTTTTCAAAATAGAGACAGCCGAAAAGTAACTTTTGTCTGTCTCTATTTCGCAAAGTTGGCCATCGGACTGGAGTCTGCAACCGGAAAAACACACGTATGGTGCAATACAGAATCCCACTTAATTACATACGTGGTACCTAAAAGTAGTCCACATATATGCAAGAAAGATCAGCAGATTGAACTAGCACTATGTTACACTCCAAAGACTTTTGTACAGACCGACAGGGTTCCCTGTGCATAAGTACTAACGTACGTACATTCCTACTTACGATAAAGGGGCAGACCCTTCACTTACGATAGCTCTGTCCCCACCATATAGGTGGGGATAGCCATTTAAATAAAGGGTCCGGGGTAGGGGAAGCACCGTTTCGACTAGGTCTGCGGCCGCAGGTAGAAATATGGACACTTATGTGCACTCCCCACTACGGCTGCATAACTACGGACGTAAATCGTGCGGGGGTCTAAATCTACCCCAATGGCCCTGATTCAGAGTTTGAAAATAAGAGAAGAAAGTTACTCCTAGGCAAAACCATGTTGAGGGCCAGTTAAATTCCTTCAAACAGTGTTATAGTTAAAAGGGGATGTTTCCCAGCCCAAGTGTAAATACAGTGTAAAAGTAAAGCTGGTCAGTATCTGTGTGCAAAAAGCAAAGTATTCTCCCTGCATGCATAGAATAACAGATAATAGATAAGAGATGGTCATAAAGACTCGTGCTAGGATCCTGCTAAGGACTCGCTCTGGTGTTAAGCTGGGTACACTATTTGTTTCTCACGAGCCAATTTCTTTAACGATTTTTTTACCGATTTAATGATTTTTGTAACTACAGGCTCCCACAATTTTTCAGCCAATGCATCGTTCATCGAGCAAATTAAGCTGTATATAAATTCAGTTCAAACTATGCCATTAGCAGTCTCGATATCCTATGATCATGCATGCATGCATACACACTTAAATGATATCATGTGAATCAGTCGTTTAATCGTTTGATTGGAAAGATTAATGGGTGAAAAAGTGTAGTGCGTGCCCAGCTTTAGCATGAGCCTCCAAAGCAAAGTAATTCCAGACCTGTATTAAAAGTCCCATGGCCTTAATGCAGAAAGATTTCCCAGTGTTAGTGTAAGCTCCAGTGTCAGTTCGAGCATAAATGACCTTCAGATAGATGCATAGATTTGTTGCATTTGTTGCAATGCTGCCTCCGCAGTGGTTGTAAACTCCATGCAATATCTACTCCCAAAAAACAGTACGGTTTTGCCTTGCTTATTACTAACATGTATTCTGATATGTTATGAAGGGGATTTCTTTTGCTGCAATTTGCTTTGATTTCCTTTTTAATAGTTTTCTTTCTTGATTTAAATAGAGGAAGTCCCCATGTAAAGACAGTGCCTCATTACAAGGAAGAACAGTGTGCACCAGCATTAAATTTAGAAAGCAAGAAAGTTCTGGATCTACAAGCTCCAATAACAAGGTATTACTTAAATGCAAGCAAGAAGACTGGCAATGTAGTGATTAGTACAGAATACTTATGATTTTGTAAAATTCAACATTAATTAGTAAACTTGATGCCAGACTTTGAGGTCAGAATAAGGATCTAACAATAACTTTACAATGTATTGTTCTTGCCTGTAGCATCCAGTCAATGATGGAAGACCTATTGGTGGCCACAGAAGACTGCCAAATTCACCTTATTCACTGGGAAAGCATGACGAATGGCAGGAAAGCTATCAACCTGGCTTCAATACCATTTTCTGTTGACTTTCAGCCATCAAGAGGTATTGTAATCCCCTCCCCCCATAATCTTGTTACTATTACTCTTAGTAACAGACTATAAGACTTTAGTGATACGATAATAGCTTTTTCCTGCATTTTAAAAATAATGGCAGTGACTACCCATAACTTTCATGTACCTTTTTAAAATAGCAAATGCAAAATAAAATGTTTGCAGTAAATAATGTGAGAACTGTTTGCTGATATTTCTTTGTCTGTAAGTAATGAAGTAATGCAATTAATGCCAAAGTGAACAAAGTCCCACTACTATAACAGATATTAGAACAGTTCATATTGATTCTCTATTACATGAGTTATGGATTAACCCATTTTATGGCTACTATATCTTGTAAGTTACTTCAGTTACATTTTGTAAGTGAGAGCTATCCTGTGTCATTTCTCACAGCATACTGCTGACTTCTCACCCAGGTTCCTTTTTTAAGCTAAAACAATATATTACATTATCATATACTTATGTTATCCACTGTTTTTTTTTTGTTTTTTTTTAATAATTTTCCAAAGCTCCTTTTTGCTGAATTAGGAGCAGGAAACAACATAAAACAATTTTTATTTAACAAGATTGTTTTTGAGATGCTGAAATACCTACAGAGTAGCCATTTCTTAGTTTTGTGCATGGTCTTTGCTTGTACCTTACTATGTCATACATGGATGACTGTATGCTCAGCTTTGTATGAAGGGAATACCAGTATTATACATAATTGACCACGCACCTATGTTGGTTTGTATTACTGTATTTGCCGGCGTATAAGACGACCCCCCAACATTTCCACTCAAAATATAGAGTTTGTAATATTCCCCCCCCCCCCCCATAATCTTGTCACTATTACTCTTAGTAACAGACTATAAGACTTTAGTGATACGATAATAGCTTTTTCCTGTATTTTAAAAATAATGGCAGTGATTACCCATAACTTTCATGTACCTTTTTAAAATAGCAAATGCTAAATAAAATGTTTGCAGTAAATAATGTGAGAACTGTTTGCTGATATTTCTTTGTCTGTAAGTAATGAAGTAATGCAATTAATGCCAAAGTGGACAAAGTCCCACTACTATAACAGATATTAGAACAGTTCATATTGATTCTCTATTACATGAGTTATGGATTAACCCATTTTATGGCTACTATATCTTGTAAGTTACTTCAGTTACATTTTGTAAGTGAGAGCTATCCTGTGTCATTTCTCACAGCATACTGCTGACTTCTCACCCAGGTTCCTTTTTTAAGCTAAAACAATATATTACATTATCATATACTTGTTATCCACTGTATTTTTTTGTTTGTTTTTTTTTTATTTTTCTAAAGCTCCTTTTTGCTGAATTAGGAGCAGGAAACAACATAAAATTCTTTTTATTTAACAAGATTGTTTTTGAAATGCTGAAATACCTACAGAGTAGCCATTTCTTTGTTTTGTGCATGGTCTTTGCTTGTACCTTACTATGTCATACATGGATGACTGTACGCTCCGCTTTGTATGAAGGGAATACCAGTATTATACATAATTGACCATGTCCCTATGTTGGTGAAGTTGTATTTAAGACAAATCAGGAATATGTTCTTCACAAATGCTTGTAAATGTGATGCACACTATAGAGTGTAAGCCAGTGGCAGGGCCCTCTTATCCACTCAGTCCTGTTATAATGATGGTTAAAATTGTAAAGCGCTGCATAATCTGATGGCGCTATATAAAAACCTTATAAATAAATAAATTGAGATAAAATTTATCTCTAATAAACATGGTGCATATGTTACCGATATATCTTGTAATGCATAATGCCTCGGCATACTGGTGTAAATGTGCCATTTTTACTTAAATCTTTTTGGCTTAATTTTTGCACTGTGTACAAGGAATAATACGTTTTAGTTATGCTTCTTATTTGTCATTTTTGCAGATCTTGAACAGATTCGGGCATTTCAATTTCTTTAAACTAAAACAACCCTTGTCACTTAAGCAGGATATACACTGGGGTTTTCAGCAAATAATCTTTCTAATCACACAATCAAGCCAGTTTCACCAGACATCTTACCACAATCTAAAGACCGTTTCACCTGATATCTTACCAGTGTGTACAATGATGCTCAAAAATCTTTTGAAACGATCTGTAATCTTTTGGAGCTCCTAATATGCCAGATCAAAGATGGAAAGATATTTAGCTTTTTGCAAGTGTGTATTGTGTCTAGGAGATCTTTGTACAGTACACACTGGTAAGATATCTGGTGAAACAGTCTTTTGATTGTGTGATTTGAAAGATTGTCTTTCGAAAAAGCCCTAGTGTCTACCCTGCCTTACTTGTAGGCCTTGGGAGTTCATGAATTGGTGTTTACAGGAGCACATTTAGCTTTAAAATTTTGCAGTGCATTGAATATTTATCAATTTAAGGATGAAAACAAAGATAAGCCATTCCATTTCAATGGACTGGTTTGTTACAAAGTATAATGTAAACAATCATTTTTCCTTATCCTTAAACATAGAAAACCTGTCTAGTGTAAAACCCCTTTCAGATCACCACTAAAACCTGGGTCTCGGCTGAAACCCGGGCTTTTGGTGGTGATCTGAAAGGTACCGGGGTCCTGGTTTCGCTTTCAGATTGGTGGGTGAATTGCCGGGTATTTCACAAAAGCCCCTGCCAGCAGGGTAGACCTAGTAAATTCTGGGTCCCATGTCTGCCCTGACATTGAGAACGGGCTGCTCATAGCTTCCGGGGAGGGATTTGTTTACTGTTGCATAGCTACATTAACAAATCCCTCCAATAGGGTCTATTAGGTGAGACCCGTGGTGAAAAACCCGGGTCAGCATCTTTGACATTGCCACATACAAGGGTCCGATACGGGAAAATCCCTTCATTTTTTCCTGTGTCTAAATCCCAGGTAATTACACTCAGGACCAGGACCTCTGTACCTTTCAGATCACCACCAAAAATCCGGGTCTTTAGTGGTGATCTGAAAGGGGTATCAAACACCGGAAAAAATGTCGGACCCCAGTAAATGGTGATGTGAAAAGTGCTGACTATGTGTTGCTGTGTTGAGCTGTTGCTATGCTGCACGCTGCCCCTACACTGTCAGGGCAGACCCGGGACCAGGAATTTCCTGGGTCTATCCTGCAGTGTCAATGGATCTGACCCAGGAATTTCCCGGGTCAGAGCTGGACTTAAAACAGGGCTTTTTATTTTGGCCCCAGCAATTCAGCCAGCTTATTGCCAGTGGTGATATGAAAGTGGTATAATATTCATTGTCAAATTATGCTGCAGACAAAACCAGTTGACTCCATATAGCAAAATATTTCTTTGCTTATGTAGTTTGAGATGGAAATGATAAAGATTATTATTTTTTACTATTTTACCTGCATAAAAAGCTTGGTTACATATCTGTATGTCAGTGCTTGTAAAGAGATTAATGATGTCAGTATTTATTTTGACTTTTATTCTGGAGCATTACTTTTAAACTTCAAGATAACAAAGGAGATATGTTAAAGAGGAATGTCTGTGTTATGGGTCATTTAATCCTTAGCAATAGCACCCCTTGTTTATGACTATATCATTTTAATGGTTAGCAAGAAGGAAGACACTAGACTGCTATGTACAGTCAGAGAATATCCAACACTGTACAACTTTTGAAATAAATACTGGGGGGAAAAAAAATATACATTTTGGGTTTTAACATTTTCTGTACTTCATTTCCATGTTCAGGTAAAGTAGAGTTTACACAAGTCTGAGGCCCCTGATTAGTTCCATGTCATTATGTTCTGTTTCCAGCAGGTTCATTCTTGGATTTCGGTGATGTGCACATCCGGGATATGGAGTACTGTGTCACTCTTGATGGTTTTGCAGTTGTATTCAATGATGGTCGCGTTGGTTTCATTACACCAGTATCGAATCACCTCAAACTCGATGTAAGAACCAAGATTAAAAAAACTGTAATTGTGTTGGTGGAGATATTGGAATGATGGGGCAGCATGGGGGCTCAGTGAGCACTTGTGTTTCGCAGCACGGAGGCCATGAGTTAGATTCCCGGACTAGGCCTTATCTGTGTAATTTTCGCTGCTATATGTAATCAATAACTGAGAATAATACATTTAAAAATCTTTTGATACCCTGGAATAAGTTGCACATTGACGTGGCTCATTTTCTGTGGTGGTTCCTTTGGTTGACTGACCCACTAGGAAATTTCTTTTTTGACTTATCTGTGTGACGTTTGTATGTTCTCCCTGTGTCTGTGTGGGTTTCCTCTGAGTGCTCCGGTTATCCCCCACATGCCAAAAACATACTGGTAATTGGCTGCCGACTAAATAAACCCTAGTGTGTGGATGTATATATGTGTTAGTGACCTTAGTATATAGCTCCATTAGGGGCAGGGACTGATATGAATGTGAAATATTCTCTGTAAAGCGCTACGTAATCACAATGATAGCGCTGTATAAAAGTCTGTTTATAAAGATAAAATGAGTAAAGCTGGCCACATACTAGAGTTATTATTGGCCATATCATTCAATTCTCTCGCAAGGTTTTTTTTAAAGACATTGAATGGCTAGGGTCCAGCTATCTCATTGTGCAGATGACTGATTTTGCAGATTTGATCATCAGGCCCTAGCTACAATTTTTAAAGTGCCTGCTGTTTTAAGTGCACTGCGTCCTCTCTTTTTCTGTGTTTAGTGACTGTCCGGACAGTCATTGAACACTGAGAGAGAGAAGACACAGCGCTGCAGAACCTCACACAGTAACGGACTGCAGCGCTGTGTCTGGAGCGGAGTGGGGGCAGTTTCTTGCATCCTGGGGCAGTGTTTAGTATCAGACCGGGCTGGGAGCAGCGGAGAAGAGTGGCTAAAGAAATGCGGTGGAAGCAGTGGAGGAGACTGGCCGTCCTATTTTTTATAAATAATAATGCATATTCTCAAATAATGCTTATAATTACATTTTGTTTCTGTTTTCACAGCAGATCCATGGGGTTTGGGCACAAGATGTAGTTGATGGAACTTGCGTGGCAGTAAACAATAAATACAGGTTGATGGCGTTTGGATGTGCAAAGTAAGTATACCTACACAATTTTCATTGTGGGTTCTTATCATTGGCTTATGGATTTCAGCCATAGTGCAATATTCACATCTGACATTTAAGTTTAGTAAACTTTCATTAGGAACTTTTTTGTTAAAGACGACAGAACTTTGTCCGACTGTCTGATTATATGCTGACAAACATATCATGTGGAAATTTGTCTCCGACACAGATATAGCAGTTAATGATTATATCATTCTCTCCCTCTAGTGGATCAGTTCTTGTATATACAATAGATAATGCAACTGGCGCTATGCAGCTTTCTCATAAATTGGAACTAACTCCAAAACAATACCCAGGTAAGAAGCTGCTATTACACAGCCTGTCACTTAAATTAGTGAAATGGTTTCTGGAAAATAAATGTTGGCTTTCAAATCACCCTTTATATTTGTCAATTTTATAGTTAAATAAAAAATAGTTTTCCTTTTAGCATTCATATACAATCATAACTCCCAGCACTAAAGCTGGGCGCACACACTACATGTTTTTCTCATGATTAACTTTCCCTTCATACAAATAATGAGTGTTTGGACGATATCTGATTAGTGTGTACACCACAGCAATGATGCTATTCAGTTTTATTGTATGAAATAAAACTTCTAATATTACAAATTAAACTTTGTCACATTGTGAGCAAAACATGTGGTGTTAAAGACGGATACACACTTATTCAATTCTTGTCCAATCCAACTTCCGACTGCCAAGTTGGCCAGACATTAAATAAGTCTGTACGCTCACATGACCACTCATTATATCCAATCATAGCAACTTGGTCAGGTCAGTTTTGAAAGTCTGCTTAAAAATCAGGAGACCCCCATCACCAATTGTTCAACCAAATTTGCAAGTGTGTTTGCTTCCACTACTGCTTTGTCCAACTCTTTATTTCATGTCATACAACACTGCCTTTGAGTGTGGGCTTGCGACGATTGGAAGGGTGTGTACGGTGATATTTAGGTCAGAGGTCTGCTATAAAATTTGACAAGTGTATATTGGGTGTTGTTGTAAACAGTCATGTCTAGAGTTAGATCTGAAGAGGATTGGGCAAGTGTGTACCCAGTTTAAGATTCATAAAGTTAACCAAAATAAGCCCCATCTCAAATGTGACCAAACTATTGCCAATTCTGCCAGACTTATGACCACTTACTCTAGCATTGTCATCTTATTGATGTGTGACCTACAAATGGCAGTGTTATGTCCCAACAATGCTTGTATATTATGTGTATTGTATTGTTTATGTATGCATGTTTTCATAAAATAAATGACAATCCTCTGCAAAGTAAAGGTGAATAGTAGAAATAATTTTTATGATAAATATTATTTATATGGCATTAGCACACATATTGCAGGATACTTATATACCCTTTTGTATTAGATATTTGGAACAAGACTGGATCAGTGAAGCTGATAAAGTGGTCACCTGATTACAGTGTTGTCATGGTGACCTGGGAATGTGGTGGCCTTTCCCTGTGGAGCGTGTTTGGGGCACATCTGATTTGTACTCTTGGAGGAGACTTTGCGTAAGTAATCACATGCTGCTTCTGTCTCCACTGCAGTGCCTGTGTTTATCACCTAACAATTCTGTCCTCATAAGTAACCATTCATAGCAACAAGAGAATTCATAGATACAAAATTATAGTACTGATTATTTAAAAGGCTTAAACCAGCTACTATTTGATCATTGTGTAATTCTTGAATCCCTTTTAATTATTTAGCCTTTGAATTATTAGTTTTATAACAATGTGGTTTTCTTTTATTTGTTGATTCCATTTGTAAACTGGAAAGTTAAGACTAAAATGGTTTTGTATTCTGAAAGCCAGGGTCACAAACAGGGGGTTTTTCAGTATCCCAGAACCTCCCTCAAGACAGCAGGGAAAAAAATTAAAATGAAAAAGAAAAACCAGGAAAAAAACACACAGAACATGAAGCTGTTATGTTATGCTTGTCGCTGATAGTATGGAGCTTCTGTGAAAGGGCAGCGGCTCTTTGCGCTGTCGTGTGGGAATGAGTGAAACACAGCACCGCTGTACAGTCAGTGCTCATAACTTCTTGAATGTTCAGGAGGCTGTTATGTTACAGCCTTATTCCAAAATGAAATAAATTATTTTTTCCCTCAAAATTCTACACACAGTACCCCATAATGACGATGTAAAAAAGGTTTTGGGGAGTTTTTGCTGATTTATTAAAAATCAAAAAACAAAAGTCACAGGTACATAAGTATTCACAGCCTTTGCTCAATACTTTGTTGATACACCTTTGGCGGCAATTACAGCCTCATGTCTTTTTGAATATGATGCCACAAGCTTGACACACTTTTCTTTGGGCAGTTTCGCGCATTCCTCTTTGCAGCACCTCTCAAGCTCCATCAGGTTGGATAGGAAGTGTCGGTGCACAGCCGTTTTCAGATCTCTCCAGAGATGTTCAATCGGATTTAAGTCTGGGCTCTGGCTGGGCCACTCAAGGACATTCACAGAGTTGTCCTGAAGCCACTCCTTTGATATCTTGGCTGTGTGCTTAGGATCGTTGTCCTGCTGAGAGATGAACCGTTGCCCTTGTCTGAGGTCAAGAGCGCTCTGGAGCAGGTTTTCATCCAGGATATGTCTGTACATTGCTCCATTCATCTTTCCCTCTAGTCTTCCAGTTCCTGCTGCTGAAAAATATCCCCATATCATGATGTTGCCACCACCATGCTTCACTGTAGGGAGGGTATTGGCCTGGTGATGAGCAGTGCCTGGTTTCCTCTAAACATAATGCCTGGCATTCATGCCAAAGAGATCAATCTTTGTCTCATCAGACCAGAGAATTTTGTTTCTCATGGTCTGAGAGTCCTTCATTTTGGCAAACTCCAGGTGGACCATGTGCTATTTAAGGCGTGGTTTCCATCTGGCCACTTTACCATACAGACCTGATTGGTGGATTGCTGCGGAGATGATTGTTCTTCTGGAAGGTTCTTGATCACCTCCCTGACTAGGGCCCTTCTCCTTCGATCGCTCAGTTTAGACGGCCATCCAGCTCTAGGAACAGTCCTGGTGGTTCCGAACTTCTTCCATTTACGGATGATGGAGGCCACTCTGCTCATTGGGACCTTCAAAGCAGCAGATATTTTTCTGTACCTTCCCTAGATTTGTGGCTCGAGACAATCCTGTCTCTGAGGTCTACAGACAATTCCTTTGACTTCATGCTTGAGCTCTGGCATGCACTGTCAAGTGTGGGACCTTATGTAGACAGGTGTGTGCCTTTCTAAATCATTTCCAATCAGCAATTTACCGCAGGTGGACTCCAATTAAGCTGTAGGAACGTCCCAAGGATGATCAGTGGAAACAGGATGCACCTGAGCTCAGTTTTGAGCTTCATGGCAATGGCTGTGAATACTTATGTACATGTGATTTCTTAGTTTTTGCTTTTTAATAAATTTGCACAAATCTCCCAAAAACTTTTTCACGTTGTCATTATAGGGTATTGTGGATAGAATTTTGAGGGAAAAAATGAATTTATTCCATTTTGCAATAAGGCTGTAACATAACAAAATATGGAAAAAGTGAAGCGCTGTGAATTCTTTCCATATGCACTGTATATAGATTAGTGTGTCTTCTACAGACCTCTATATGAGGGACCTGGGGATGGAACACTATATAAAGTACATATTGGATATATTAGTGTTAAGGGAATAGCATATACTATAATATATGTGGGGTATATCAGGGGTCTGGAGATGGGCCACTATGTACTGTATACCTTAATATAACCCATATATATGATATGCGCCAATATGTACTGGCACCATCTCCAGAGCCTTAAGATATGTATTACAAGCATTTGGAAACCCCTCTTTAAAACCTGCATTTGCCACTGAAAGCAGAAGGGTAAGACTATCATTGCAGTTATTTGTATACTAATGCAGAAAATTTACTATTATTAGTATCTTTACCAACACATTATTTTCTATATAAGTTTAAAGAACAGTAACAATACAAATATAAAACAATATTCTGGTTTACATTGATGAACTTCTGGCAGACAGGGCCTGGCTTGAGTCACAGAAATTCACAGAAGTCCCGTTGAGGGGCATCTGCATTGTAAACTGACTTGCCCACTTGGATACGTAAGTCGGCCCCTCTGTTAAGTGTTATTCCTCTTAAGTCTGTGTGGATGGGATGCCTTTCAATTGAAATGTGCGGATGTTCAACAAAAAAAAAAAATATATATATATTTTTAAATCTTTGTCTTTTAGTTACAGAGCAGATGGTACCAAGAAAGAAACTTTGAAAATTAGTTCAATGGTAAGTGTGGTTAAACCAGAAGTGCATGATGCTGTATTGAAGATGGACTATTTGTTATATTTTGCTCTGATTCTTTCACTGTATTTCTCTAACAGTTTGTTTGAGGTTGCAAAAGCTTTAAATTTTAGAGAGCAAAACATAGAAACATGCAATTTAACAGCAAACAATAACCACTTGTCCCTTCTAATCTAATCTGTTTTGTTTTTTGTTACCTTAAACCCTATTTGATCCTTAGTTCTTTGTGTCCTTATGTCTGTACAAAGAAAAATTAAGTTGCGCTACTGTATTAACCTCTACTTTTGATGGAAGACTATTTCGCTTATCTACTACCCTAACCTTTCCTCAGATTTTCTCTGAACCTGCTTCTCTCCAGTCTCCAGTGCATGTCCTTGTTTTCTTCTTCTCTTCCTTCAAATAATGTTTCGCTCCTGTGCCTTTTATCAAATCCTTGATTTATATTTGAAAGTTTCTATTTTGTTTTCCCTTTCCCTTCTCTGCTCCAAACTATTCATAATAAGGGACCGGATCCTTGCCACTTATGCAAGGTGCGTAAGTGGCCTGACTTCACTGGAGGGGGCATGTGTCCTCCAGATGTTGCACTAGGGTTACTATAGTAGTTACTATAGTAACCCAGTATATAAACAATCTTTGTTCCGTCCAAGCTAAAAACGGGCAGGGGGAAGCATGCAAAGTGTACAGTGTGGGAGGGGGCTTCCGCACTGCTGCGGATCAGTGGTCGTATGGACCGTTGATCCGCACGAGAGAGATAATGCAGACGTATGGCAGTGTAAGCTGCCATAAAGCCTTCATGAGAGTGTGGGGTGACAGGGGGGGGGGACTCCCCTCTCACTCGTGGAGGTACAGACCCCTGAGGCCAGCCCTATAGCGTTCTGCTCTGTGAAAGGTTCCGCCCAGCCATCAGAATTTTGGATTCAGAAGATCCTGATTCATCCTGGGAAAGCATTCAGGCACATTTGCTTCTTTCTAAAAAAAAAGGGGGCTTTCTCCAATCGTAGTGTCTGGAAAAACGCCCTCTTGTAGTAATTCTAGATCCGGTCTGAACACACTCTTCTAGATGAGGCTGTACCACTGACCTATAAAGTGACATTACTATTTTTCTCTCTGCTACTAATTCCTCTCCCTATGCAACTAAGCATCTAGCTTGCCTTTCTCATTGCTTACCTGCCTTACCAGTCACCAAAATGATACCTAAATCCCTTTCCTCCTCAAGTTGTTTCCAATATAGTGCTGTTAATACTAGTCTTTAGATTTTTATTTTTATTTTTAGACTCTAATATTTTTTTAGCATTTTTTTGCCGTTAAACTGTAGTTGCTGCACTCTGGACCATTTCTTTATTCTACTTTTGATCATCGATCATTTGTTTTACTCCACCTGGTGTGTCTACCCTGTTGCATATCTTTTAAATCGCCTGCAAAAAGGCATACTTTCCCTTCAATACCATTTGCAGTGTCAAAAATGTTAAATAGCACTGGTCCAAGTGCAAATCCTTGGGGTACTCTACTTGTAACCTTTTATTTCTGTGAATGCACTCCATTTACTATAACTATAGTTTATAATAATTCGTCTTTCTATCCTGCAGCCAAGATCTGATCCATTCAGTCGTCTTAGCATCCAATCCCAAGTTTTAACAGTCTGAATTGTGGTATATCTCAAACAACCAAAAGAAGAGTAGTGAGCACTGCACCTACTCTAAGATGGGGCATCTTATGAATGCACACTCAATATAAATTGGAGTAGACACCACTACATCAGACTATTAAAATATAAATTTTAATTCAAAAATATTAAAACACATTTGTAGGGCGAACATATTACACAAAAAATATTCCTATCACCTTGGTCAATACCAAGGAGAATTGCAGATAGGAAAAATGCATGCCAATTTGTGATAGGTAATAATCTAAAGCTGTAAAATACACACTGCATTTACATACCGCCAGGTGAGCGCCGCTCACTAACTATGAGAGGAAAGGAGACCCTGAAAAACAATTGGCGCCCAAAAGGGCACGCTTCACACTTCCGTGCCTGTAACTCTCCCTATACTGTCTCATACGAGCGGCGTCCCTGAAAAGAGAAGAAACAAGGCTGGCAGCTTGGACGCGTTTCGCCCTTAGAACGAGGCTTTGTCAAGACCCTTGACAGCCTCGTTCTCGGGGCGAAACGTGCGTCGGTTGTTCTGTCTGACAGCTTGCTCGAAGATTGTACCGTGTGCACCGAGGGATTTTCCATCAGAAGTCGCCCAAGCTGCCAGTCTTGTTTCTTTTTTTCTTTTCAGGGACGCCGCTCGTATGAGACAGTATAGGTAGAGTTACAGGCATGGAAGTGTGAAGTGTGCCCTTGCGGGCGCTAATTGTTTTTCAGGGTCTCCTTTCCTCTCATAGTTAGTGAGCGGCGCTCACCTGGTGGTATGTAAATGCAGTGTGTATTTTACAGCTCTTGATTATTACCTATCACAAATTGGCATGCATTTGTGTAATATGTTCGCCCTACAAATGTGTTTTAATATTTTTGAATTAAAATTTATATTTTAATAGTCTGATGTAGTGGTGTCTACTCCAATTTATATTGAGTGTGCATTCATAAGAGGCCCCATCTTATAGTAGGTGCAGTGCTCACTACTCTTCTTTTGGTTGTTTGAGATATATATATATATATTTATATTGTGTGAGGTCCCAGATAGCACCTCTGTTCCTACTGTGTGGTTATTTTATTTATTCTAAGCTGGTGCGATCCCTTTGTGTTTTGAATTGTGGTATAGTGTGAAAACCTTGCTAAAGTCTAGATCTAGTCTAGATCAACAGCCTTTACTTGATCTATTACTTAAGTTACTCAGCTATGGCTTGTTTTCGTTTTATTGCTTTCTTTATTCACTTAACTTAGAGTTTTATACTTTAAACTTAGAAAGAAAATTAAATATTTACCGGTAAATTATTTTGCAGAAATGGTACAATATGTTCAGCTTGTCTTTTTATGATTTGGTTTATTTGCTTTTGTTTGTATGTTAATTTAATGGTTCAAAACTGCTTTAGATGATAGTAAATACTTGATTTTATTTGTATGTTTATTGCAGAGCTGGGGACCTGAAGGCTACCACTTGTGGGCAATTGCAGCAAACTCTACTGAATATGAGACAGGTGACAAAGTTGTACCCAAGCAATCTGGAATACTCCAATTTCAGTTCATTAAGAGTGCACTTACTGTGAACCCCTGCATGGTAAGTGTCTAATTCATTTATTTAAAAAAATGTTTGTTGTTGGTCTAGAAAGTTATACATTATCTTGCTTAAAACAAGGACATAAAATATGTTTGCCTGCATAGCCAGTATTTTGTCTGTTTTATTGCTTTGAATTTGCTAGCCATAAAGACTTTGGGACATACACACACACACACACACACACACACACACACACACACTTTATGGTGCAGACATCTTTTTTTTTTGTGATAACTTCGTACAACACATGGATATCATGAGTAAAATCACAGAGGCGTACCACAAGTAGTGGAATCCAACATAAATTTGATTCAAGCAAGCATATGTGTCATACCGCTCTAGCAGGCAACGGGACATGCAACTTCCGGCGTCCCAGTGCACAGGTCCCTAATCACTGTGTTCAAGTCGCTGCTTGATGCAGGTAAGAATCGGGAGGTCCCAGCGGCAAACAGACTCCGCCCCAAATTGAGGAGAAACACTGACTATTACTCTTATTCACAATATTCCTCTGATGCTCTTGTGCTCTGATTTTTAGACATCGTTTAGTTTTCCCCATGTACATCTTCCCGCAACCGCAGGTAAGTAAGTACGCTACACAACTTGCTTGAATCAAATTTATATTTGATTCCACTACTTGGGGTACGCCTCTGTTATTTTACTCATCATATCCATGTCTTGTACGAAGTTATAATGAAAAGATGTCTGTACCATAAAGCGCCCCCTCTTCTTTGCTTTCTATTAGATACTTTCACTGGAGGACGGACTACAGTGTATAGGGGAGCAGCGGTTGTTTTTACAATCTGGTGCAACTAAGTTACAAACGTGGACATTGGATACAAAGTATCTATAGGATTTTAAGTACTGATTGAGCGCATCTTAAGTGCATTTTTTATGTCTACACTTAACATGAAATAATGAGACTTGGAAAATAATCTAGCAAATATGATTCCTAAATGTTAATAAATACTTAGGCTTTTATAATGTAGCATTATGTACTATAAAGTGTGTACAAAGATAAAATGAATGGTTAAAATGCTATAATATTCCTTGACAGAGCAATCAAGAGCAAGTACTGCTTCAAGGAGAAGATCGCTTGTACTTGAACTGTGGGGATGCAACTCAGACACAACATGTTAGAAGTCCATCATTACACCCTGAGCCCTTGAGTGACAGAAATCCATTCCCTATGGGAAGTGTAGATTCTCAGGGCTTAAGCACTTTACTGGGACATAGGCATTGGCACATTGTACAGGTATTTTTTTTAATTATTATTTTCTAAACAAAGATAAGTGGGCAGATTTTATTTTCCCAACGTCTTTTTCTGTGTTTACTTCTGCTGGGATTAAAGCTATAACAAAGAAAGGGTTTTAATTTGTTACTTGTAATTAAAGTGATTGCAAACCATAAGGATAAGTGTTATTCATTGACCTAGAGTTTAGAAGAATATTTACCCGTATTTCTCCATGTATAAGACGCACCTTTTTTGGAAAAATATGGTGTCCAAAAACAGGGTGCGTCTTATACAGGGGGTTTTCCATTTTAGCATCCAGTCGCAGTCTGACTCCAGGCCAGCTGGATGCTAAAATGAAGTCTAGGCTCCAGCTGATGTTAGGACTATCTCATATTGGTAGGTCTCACTGTAACTGTCTTAGTGTATGGAGCTGGGAGGTATGTGAGATGAAGGGGGAATTTTTAGTATGTTATATTTATCATTGGCTTGGAACTCCAGCCAGTAAAGCCAAGTGTTTCGAAAGCGCTCATATCCCAGCCTGGGTCTGAGGTAAGAGTATCCAAATCCATGAAGAAGTTAACTCTATGGACCTATTCTAAAATAGAGGGAGGGTTTACAGATTTCCAATGCATGGGTAAGAGGCTTCGAGCTGCGTCACTAAGGTGTCGTAGGAGGGAGCATTTAAACTGGGAGATGGAGCAGTCTGATACTTGAAACAGCCAAAACAGGTGTCCCGTTGGGGTATCGTCACCAGCAATATCTGGTATTATTCTAAACCAGGGCCTCGCTATAGATTGTGTGTATATAAAAGGGTAGCCTACCAAAACTGTTGGGGGAAGCTCCTAACAAATACCATGCTGCTGGGAGCTTCTCTTTCAGTTTCAAAGCCATAATAGCAACTCCAGCATCACTTCAGGCAACAGGTCCATATATTTAGTTGCCATGGCGATCTGGCTTCCAGGATTTTTCAAGCCCTGGGCTACAGTATTGTAAGATCTCAACCTATCTCTGTACAAATTTGTAAAGTGCAATAATATACAAAAAATATTGTAAGTGCTCCAGTTATGGTTGTATTGTCCTTGTATTACTAGAACGCTGCTCACATATCTTGCAGATTTAAAATAAAGAGGTTACTGGGAGTGACATTAAATTATTAGGGTGCCACATAAATTTAATTTGCAGCGTTTCAACATTGATAAGGTTTTGTATTTATTTTTTGTTGGTTTTTTTTTGTTTTTTTGTAATTGCATAGTAAGCCTTTTCAGACTGGCCTTTAGCCATATATTTGTGAAAATCTATCCCACTGCATTCTCACATTAAGCTGCGTTATTCCCCTAAAAGTGTTTGTTTTTCTTTGCTATGGTTACAAGCTATTTTATTTCCTAGAAGTGATGTCCGTACAGTTTGCAAGAACTGGTCTAGTTTAAGCATTGTCCCCCGTGCAATGCAAAAAATCCAGATTTAGCATGGGTTGTTGCACACAATATAAAGCATTTTCCTTATTAATTTAAGTACGCACAATTAAGTTAAGCAATTGTTTAATGCCCTGTTATTTTACATACATCATTTTTCTCTAAAGTGTAATACTTTTAAATAAAGTGACTTATAGATTTGATGTTACATCAGTTTAAAATAGTAAATGGTATTGCCTTTACTTGCAAATAATATAATTCCTTTATATTGTAAGGATTTGTTTAACATGTACTATATACAGATAAATGCTGGTTATACTGTATACACCAAGTGACTGCAGTGTGGTATCAATTATGAATAGGACTTGACTTTGCTCTGGCCACCACTGTGAAGAGAAAGCTTTCCATTATAAATAAGTAAACAGAAAACGGAGTTTCTAAGAATTAAGCCTCTCTCATTTTATACATATTAGCAGTTGTTTTACAAGAAGGATGCGGAATCTTAATACAATTCAAATCAAGTATTTAAATTTAAACAAGAGCTCTTTAATGGTAGATTAAAATATTAATTTGTATGTACTGTTTGGAAGTTGTATGGAGAGCTCAGAATAAATCAACATATTGCTTTGTAAATGATTTTTTTTAATAAAACATGATTGTGGGAGCGTGCACACTAATGTATATCAAACAGTAGTGCTTCTGTGCAGTATGTTCTTATTTAGCGTCTTTTTCTTTTTTTTCTCCCCTTTCTAGGTACATAGCACCTACCTTGAGAGCAATTGGCCAATCAGGGTGAGTGATTTTTTATTTATTAAATTTTTTAGAAAATTGAAGTTAAACAGAGATAGATATGTTTATATGCACATTATTTCTACGATGAAACACAAGATTATACACCAAACTTAAGCTCACCGTTTTCTAGTAGCAGTTGTACAGCATTGGTGACCACAATCCTTATTTTTTTATTTTTACTTTTTATTATTTGAAGCATTTTTTTTATTGAACATTTTTCAGATGTTTATTGTTCAAACATAATTCACAAACAATAAACATACATACAGAAAACTAGTGCAATCAGTGTCACTGTACATAATCATTTTCCTTTTTTTTTTTTTTTTTATATATACAGTATTCTGCCATTGACAAAACTGGGCAGAATGTTGCAGTTGTGGGGAAATTTGGATTTGCACACTATTCCTTACTCACAAAGAAATGGAAGCTGTTTGGCAATATCACTCAAGTAAGTTATATATGAAGAGCTGTAGCTTGGATAAAGCCTGACTATACCTGTAGACCCTTGTTTGCTTCCCTTAATGTCACACATGCCTTTTTCACTTTTGACTTGGTCTTTGCAATTTGGATTTCTGGATAGCTTTGAAATGTTCCACCTTTAATCTTTTGCTGGCAATATGCCTGATCCCATACTCCTTCTGATTGCCTTGCCTGCACATGTCAGGCATATACCTCTCATCAGATAAAGGGGAATAAATCCATGTAATAGTTTCCCATACGTTGGGGTGGCTTTTATGGTAAAACAAATCAGAAATGCATGACTTTTTAGAAAATGTTAATTAAGAAAGTAAGTAACATAAATAAAAAAGAAATGTATATAGTTTTTGTAGTTGAACTGCAGTTCTTTTCGTCTGCAACATGTTCAATAGCTATTGACCATTTGTGGTTAGGTTTGAGGACTTGCAACTAAACTATGCTTCCCTATAAAAATATGGACACGCTGAAGAACCTGGTTATGTGTTGTATATATTGGTAGCACATCTGCAGGGTCACAGAGGGGCTATTCTTCTGAATATAGCACTCTTATTATTCTTTTAATATCAGATTTGTTAAAATAACAGTCAAAAAGTGAAAATAAGAAATTGATCCCATGTGTGAATTAAATAACTCTTAACGTAAGAATACTCCGTAATGTAATGTTAGATTAGTATTTTTACAGGAGAGTATGCTTCTACAATGTCCTTGAACTGACTTTGATCATGTTTTATATACTCGCCCTGCTATTGAATCAAAGTTGTTTTTAAATAACACATCTGTACATAATTAATGTAAAAGCTCAACTGACCCCTAGTTTATTTTGAGTGGTATAATATTTGTCTCTACTGCTGTTGTCCACATTTTCTTTATGAGCAGATGGACAAAATGCATGGGTTTAGCCTATTAAAAGTCATGCCAATGTAATAGCAAAATGTCATTGTTCTTTTATAAACTGTGGCCCACAACATATGTATTCAATGTTTTCTGGAAAGAAATGATATTATAGTCTTTGCTAGCTATTTTGATCATAATGTCAATGTTTTTGTTTGTGTTGTTCTTGCATGTAGTTTCGTCTAACCTTACTAACTTAAATTATTGTTTGTAAAGTAAATTCAGATGTCTGAAAGAATTAAAAATGTAGTTCTTATTACATAAATACTGGTACTGTCTGGTACAAAGTAGAGTGTAGTTTTTAATCTGAAACAATGTAGTTATTGATAATATATGTTAATACCATAATAACTTGTTTCAGGAACAGAACATGACTGTGACTGGAGGTCTGGCTTGGTGGAATGATTTTATTGTTCTTGCATGTTACAATCTAAATGACCACCAAGAAGAGGTGAGAAAAATTGTGTGTGTGTGTATAAAATATATATATTTCCAAGAATAATCTGTCTTTGTTTTATTTATTCTAAAGTAATGTTTTGTGTTGTGGTTATATTTTTAGGTTTCCCCTTCAGCTAAGAGGTTATTCTAATTGTATTTTAACACAGCCTTATTGTATTTTTTCTTTAGTTACGGGTATACCAGCGTACATCCAACTTGGATAATGCTTTTGCGCATGTGACTAAGGTGCAACTAGATACACTACTTCTCAGCGTGTTCAGAGATATGCTTATTCTATTCCGAGCCGACTGCTCTATTTGCCTTTATAGTATTGAAAGGAGACCTGAAGGGTGAGTTGTCACTGATATCATAGGTTTCATTAGCTTAAGGATTAGTGTAGACATTCATTAAAGTATAATTTCAAATGTGTACTTAAATAATTGGCTATACTCATAATTTGATACTGCTTTAAATTTGCTATAAAAGCATGTTAGGAATGTTTTGTATTGGATTAGTGTGTAGATCACCCCATCAATAATGTTTTTGTTATCAATTTACAAATTTCCATTTGTTTTTTTATCATCATATTTGTTTCTCTAGATAATAAATAATGACAATATGCTACGGAGCGCGATCTAAATATTGTTTTTTTATTAGAAGGAAATATACATGTAGTTTTAATCGAGCATGTAAGCCTGATTTGATTAATGTGTTCTATAAACGGCTATTGCTGACTAACCATTCAGAAGAGAAGGAGCACATCCCTGCATGTACTATATTGAATGTAATCTATGCACATTTGTAGCACATGCAATACAATTTTTAACATTTATTTTCTTTGCAGCACTCACCCATTGGTGTGTTTACAAGTTCTTCAGGAGGTGTCCATGTCTCGTTACATTCCCCATCCGTCACTCGTGGTGTCTGTTACACTAACATCAGTGAGGACGGAGACTGGAATCTCACTCAAAATGCCCCAACAGGTATGGGCATTCATCTGTTCTTCTACCTTGTTTTTTAACAAACTGAACACTTAAATGATAGCCGCTAAGTTTTCTGTATCGTATGAGGCATATAGCTTTTTCTTATGTGTAACACTTCTGGGTTAACTATGTTTCAGGCATGTAATGCAGAGAGTATTATGCTGAATTTGGCAGGACAATTAATAATGTTGCAAAGGGATCGTTCAGGTCCTCAAATTCGGGAAAAAGATACCAACTCACAGCAGCGCAAACTTGTAAGTACAGGATTATGCATGTGTATTTAGCGCCCTCTGCTGCAAATTTGTTTAATAGCTATTACAGTGTGACAGGAAGCTTTATTATTATTATATTTATTATTATTATTGAAAGGGGTATTACCCATTTAATCAACAATTTCCCTTATTGGCAATGTGTTTTATTCTTAGCCCAAAAATTTTTTTAAACATAAAAATGTAGGGCAATAAAGTAGTTGTAGAGATTAAAAAGCTTTGAAGTGGACAGCTGATTGAACAATAGATAATAACCACCAATTACTTATGATAGTTTCTCTCAAAATAACTAGAATGCAAGGCAGGACCCTTTCAAATGAAACCGCAATAGCTCTGAGATAAAGTTTTTGATCACACTTTAATAAACTTTGTTCTTTATTTAAGCTGCCTTTTTGTGCTCCAGTGGTACTAGCACAGTCGGTGGAAAATGTGTGGAGCACCTGTCGAGCCAACAAGCAAAAACGCCATCTCCTGGAAGCCCTCTGGCTCAGCTGTGGTGGAGCAGGCATGAAAGTTTGGCTTCCTTTATTTCCTAGAGATCATCGTAAACCACATTCCTTCCTGTCCAGACGTATAATGCTACCTTTCCACATCAACATCTACCCACTTGCAGTTTTGTTTGAAGATGCTCTGGTTCTTGGGGCTATCAACGAAAGTGTTGCTTATGACTGTTTAAACCAGCTTGGTTCTCCTGCTGAACATTTGGGAGTTCAATTTCCTTATTGCATTGTAGAGAGAACTTCACAGATCTACCTCCACCACATCCTGCGGCAGCTTTTAGTCAGGAATTTAGGAGAACAAGCTTTGCTGTTAGCTCATTCATGTGCCTCTCTACCTTACTTCCCCCATGTGCTAGAACTCATGCTCCATGAAGTACTGGAAGAAGAAGCTACCTCAAGAGAACCTATCCCTGACCCATTGCTTCCCACTGTGGCAAAGTTCATCACAGAGTTCCCCCTTTTCCTGCAGACTGTGGTGCACTGTGCACGTAAAACAGAGTATGCCCTTTGGAATTATCTATTTGCTGCTGTTGGCAACCCAAAGGACTTATTTGAGGAGTGTCTTATGGCCGAGGACCTTGACACAGCTGCTTCTTATCTCATTATTCTTCAGGTACAAAATATCTGCATTTGTTTATTGGTTTTATTTCATCGTTTAGCCTAAAAATATATAAAGATATTTACATTGGGTTCTACACTGGCCAGAGATAGTGATGTAGTTAAACCAAGCTTGCGTAGGGATAATGAAAATATGCAACTGTGCTATCTTTCCTCACCTGTGTTTTTCTTATGGTCACCATCTTATTTGACTAATATGTAACATATTTTGTTTATAGTTATTTGAGAGACAAAGACATTACTGTGGGGATAAGGGTTTAATTAGTCCTCTCTAAATTACTCCTAAATAATTAGGAAGTTTTATTTATTATCCAGGGCCGGATCCAGACTTAGCAACGGAGCGCGAACATACAGAGGTGTATGTTCGGCCACTACTAATTTCCTGTACGTAAGTGGAAAGGACACTCCCCCGCTCACATCCGGAGATAATTGTTCTTAAGGGTTAAACCTAGCCCTTACTGCACAGTTTGCATAGAAGGGCTGGCCCACCATGTGTATAAAGTATGTATGGAGGTCTGGCCCACCCTACGTACAGAACTGCAGGAAGTACAGAAACAATATCCATATGTCCTGCTTTCTGGCTTCTGGGCATGCGCAGACAGTGAATGATCGTTGATTTATGAATGCAGCTTGCTTTAATCAGTTGTTATGTGGAGGTTGCACATTCATTTAAGTCTGGTCACCAGGTCCCAGGTCCCAACCTGGCAACTGGTATTTGTCGAGCCCTGTGTTAATTGCATTTGTCCATATTGCTTTTATGGTTATCACACATTGTTACTGACTAGGCAACAGCAGCATCTTGTTCAAGTCACACCCTGTTGCTGTGGAAGCCAATAAAGAACTCTAAAAAATCAAGTCAAACAAATACAAAGAAAAATGTGTCATATTTTGCTAGCTTTAAAAAAAAAAAGCAAGTATACACCTGCGTGTGCTTGTCACCCAGTGTATTTTGATATAGAATGCAACTTTTTAAATGGTTACATAGATAATATTTTTTATCTATGTGACTATAACTTACTGCTGAAGAAAGATATTGATGTTCCCTATTCTTACATGTTCAGAGTGTGTTAGGTCTTAAATTATTCTCGTGCATGTATTTATAAGGATGAAATGGAACGACAATATGTATATGGAGTATCTGCTGGTTGTGCTTTATCTTACATAAGATGCTGTGTAGTGGTCTTTATTCAACATGGCACTGAGCAAGAATAGGTGATAACAATCTGTTTTATATTATTCTAACAATGCCAAAGTAAATACATATCATACTATTTTGTAGCAACAAGTTTATCCTATCCTGCTATGATACATTATTGCTATGAGTAATTTGATCCTGACTGATTTTTTGTTTGTATAGATGTGTATGCTATGTGTCATGGCAGATCTGTTGTTATCAGACTGAACAGATGTGGAAACTCATAACAGATGTATAAAGGAATAAAGTAGCAGACAGAGCATAAAGAAACATATAGATTTGGATTTTTTCATTTGACAAAAATGTAACTTCCTTCATATATTTTCATAAAGAATAAAGCATTCTAAGGCTTGATTCTTTTCCCTTTCATGTGCTGGAACTATTACACGCAATTGTAGCATCACGACCATTGCGTCTAATAGATTCCACATAAATCACCCTATTCTTTAAGAAATCTTTTGTCGCCCACATCACATAGTAAAAAGGACCAGTACGGTGTGGGTGACATTATAATTTAGGTATTCACGACCAATTACATGCCGCAAACATAGCCCATGTGATATGACCGAGAATACTTTATTTATAAAAATGTCAAAATACATAAATTCATGAACACCCCCACCCCACCCCCAGGAAACATAATAAAACGGTAAATGCTCCCTTCTATTGGTGCACTATGTATGTGCCGGCCCAATGCAAAATAAATACATAATAAATATTGCCAACAGGAGGCTCTTCATCTGTAAGTTCCAGTCTTTGTAAGCTTTTATTCTGTATCGTAATTATTATTTTTTTTTTTTACATTGAACAGAATTAATATTTTTTTTTTTTTACAACATCACTGCGATGTGGAACAATTGAATAGGAAAATGGTTTGGGTGCAAAGTTAATGTTAACCCTTGCAATTGAATCTATTCATATTAGCTTACCTTTACTTAGAGAGCAAGCTTCTCAATCTTTATTTAGGCATTTACAGCAGGGTTACAGTCCCCTTTATATGGCACATGATTCATTAATTAGTCATTATAATAGTGTTTGATGGTATAGTTATAAGTAAAATATTACAGTATGTTGCTACGTTCTTAAAAAAAAAAAATTTGCTTTAATGATTTAACTTGATTTGTCTCAATATATAGAAGAAATGGTAAGCTCTGAGAAGATGGACATGTAGAATAGCTCGATTATTTCTCTGCAGTAGATGTCACATCTTAGGAAACCATGGAAAGTGTGGTTACTACAGACTTTAGACATCATGGGCCTGATCCAGAACTGCGCTTCGAAGCGATTTTACGCGTGGCGGAGATGTAAAATTGCAGTTTAGAACGCACTGCGCATGCGCACCATAGAAAATACGCACATTCACGTAGCGTAATTGTGAACATATGGGCCATTCACGTATGTGTCACGTAAATACTTGTGGGCGTGCCAATTTTACGTGAGACAACAATACGTTCGATTTACGTGAAGTAGGTGGAGGTTTGTATGTAAAGTGTACAGTATGGGCGTGCTAAGCGGCGTACGTTCACGTAGTCTATACGTCCGTTAGCGGACGTACGCTGTTACGTGAGAAAAAGTTACGGTAGGGTTTGGGAAGCGTATCTTGACAAAATACGTCCGTGCAAGGGGTGTGCCAAGGGGAGTGTACTGAACTTACGTGCACAAAAATACGCTCCGCGAATAAACGTACAGCACACGTAGTTCTGGATCTACCCCCATGATATCATTATTAACCGATTCGTGTGGTTCAAAAGATAAAAGGTTACAAGAAAGTCCACCTATCAAGGCCAAAGTAATCTGCTTGTGTGGTGCGGGTAATGTGTGTCCGGACAAGCTGTGAGGCCTCTACTCTCCCTGAGCCATCTAGGAGTATCTGGAATGTTGCTTTTAGGGCACATAATGAATAATTTGCATGATATTTTAATGTTTGTAAAAATATGACCGGCAGTCTTTTTGCAATTACCACTGGGAGACAAAATGTCTGTTTGTGTTGCAGAACATGGAGGCAGCAGCAGTAAGTAGGCAGCATGCAACCCTCCTCTTTAATACTGCTTTGGAGCAGGGAAAGTGGGACCTCTGCAGGCACATGATCCGGTTTCTAAAGGCTATTGGTTCTGGAGAATGTGAGTCCCCTCCTCCCACTCCCACCACACAGGTAAAACAATTTTCTCTGTAGGGTCTATCTACGTCTATGACAAAAAAAGTGAAAATTGTATGCAGTGTAATAAGGCTATAAAAATTTTGTTAAACATTCTGGTTTAGCATGTAATGTAATAATTTAATTATAGTAGGACTAGATACACATCCACTTACATGGTGTTAAAATTGCACAATGGCAAATAAAGGTACAATATGGGGCAGTTTTGCTAAATTATTGATTTGTTCTTTTGCATTGTCCCCATTTATTTGTTATAATGTCCTTATTATGACTGTTAGACTATAGCAGGTTACACAATGGCAAGTATTGGTAATGATCCAACATTTTTACTGATTTAGGAAAAGATTATGTACCCAGTGTTGAAGAGTACTTACTGAAAAAGTTTTTAATTTGTTCACATTATGTAGTTCTGCTATTATCTTCTGAGAGACATTGTGTATTGTTTATCTGAAATATTAAGAGCTCCTAAAATTCTAATGAAACTATCACAGACTGTTTCAAATAATTCTGGAGCATCACTGGACAGTACACACTGGTAAGATGTCGGCTTAAGCTGTTGTTTATCGCGTGATTTGTGCGATAATCAGCAGAAATATTCCCGGTGTATATCCTGCTTTACATAGCAGCTATTCATTTTTACTATACACAACATACTTCTATTATCACTATTGAATAATCTAAACCTGAACTATGGTATCATAAAGAAGATAGAATAAAAGATAATCTATTAGAACTTCATTACTACCATAATAGTGGTGTAAACATCGTGGCTGATTAAAATAATTCTCATAGCTTGTTTTAACTGCTGTTTTATAAAAGCATGAATGCACATCTTAAATGTAGTATGGAATACCACTATCTTCTGCCCATCTTATCATTTAATAATGTTTTCCTATGTTGCTTTGCTTCTACACAGTAGAATAAATATCTAAAATAGTTATATAGGAGAAAAGTGAATCTCGTTGGTTTCTGATATGTATACTTGGCTTTATGTGTGCCTTTTTTTGTACAGGAGCCCAGCTCTGCCGGTGGTTTTGAATTCTTTCGGAACCGCAGTATAAGTTTGTCTCAGTGTGCTGAGAATCTTCCTGCGGCAAAGTTTAATCTCCACAAAACTCTGAGCATGCCTACTGGTCCTGCTGGCAAACGGTGATCCTTTCTTTTAATAACAAAACTGTATTCTAAAACATTATTTAATTTTAACATGTAGCTGGTAATACTTAGAATATGATCTTGCTGCAGTGCCTAAAAATAATCATTGTCTGTATGTAATCTCCTTATGTTTTGCAGGCCTTTCTCCTCTATTTTATTGTCATCTAAAACTTAAGCGTAGCAGACATGTGTAGTGATATTTAGAATTTCATGATCGTTGCACTAGATGCAGTTACTACCTGACCATTTCACCTTTCTACCTGAACTTTGCACTGTAACTTAATCTTCTAATTCAATTTCTTCCATATAGCATATCCCAAACCCTCCTTTGTATGACATCCTTGCCATTAGAGGTGTGTTAAATAATGCCAGTTTGGTGTGTGTATATAATCATTTTTTTATGTATCAGTTATAAACCACAACTAATTGTTTTTCAATCTGTTCACACAATAGTAAAATGTTGTGGCTGTTAAAATTAAACATTGATCAATGTGACTAACACCGCTATGATGTGTATTTAGGTGGAGTAAAGACAGTGACTGTGCAGAGAACATGTACATAGACATGATGCTTTGGAGACACGCTCGGAGGCTGCTTGAAGAAATCCGGCTTAAAGACCTCGGCTGTTTCTCTGCGCAGCTGGGCTTTGAGCTGATTGGATGGCTATGCAAAGAACGCTCGAGGGCTGCACGTTTAGAAGATTTTGTCACTGCTTTGAAGAGGCTTCACAAGGATTTTCTTTGGCCTTTCCCTGTGATACCAGCTTCTTCCATCAGCTCTCCTTATAAGAATGGAAAATTCCGGGCAGGTACGTTGACTATTTAATTTGCGATTGTCAGGATAAGTATATTTGTCTCTAGATCTATTGAACATAAGTAATTTAGGCTTATAGCTCAGCAGGAGATGGGCCTTAATACTTTGACACTGGAATTATACCTATAATTTAACAATTTTATTTGTTCGTGTTGTTTATCATTAATTAAGACAAAGTATAAATACTAATTTATTTTTACTAGAGCTATATGTAGCCTCCTAGGAAGACATTTATAAAATCTTAGTATGTTTTTATCCTATTTACAAACCAGTTTTAGTAATATATGTTGTAGTAAGATTATTGCTGTTTGCAGTTTCTGGAGAACCGTACTTGAAGTCCCAGTCTGCCGAAAACTTCCTGGACATGGACAGTGGTGTTCCCGGTGCTCCTCGAAGTCACTCATGGATGGGAAGCATTGGCACATCTAACAGAGAGATGGACACTGCCTCATCTCACAGCCCTCACACACAGGACGCGTTCCTGTCTCCTTTGTTAAATAAAGGTCAGTATTCAATTTCCTAGAGCATAGAGTAGGAAATATCTTTAAGGAACCATTGTGGCTCTGTAAACTGGGTTATAATTTACCAATTAGGGAAACGTCTTGAGATGACCATATGTCAAGGTATATGTCTTTCTGCCTAAAGAGGCAGGGTACACAATACATCATGTTCACCCAATGATGGTGCCACACAATATATGAGTGTTTGAAACAATATCTTATAAGTGTGTTTGCTCCCATGATAATTGTTTTATCGTTCCAAAGTACACTAAAATCTTACATCTACTTCCTGCAACAAGGACATCTTTGTGGGGGGGAAATTGTAAACTCTTTGAGAAGAGGGTTATAGGAGATCACAGATAAATTGTTAGTGTGTATTCATGAATAGCCATGCTCTTCAGGACTTGAGATCGTTGGTGATAGATAGATAGATAGATAGATAGATAGATAGATAGATAGATAGATAGATAGATAGATAGACAGACAGACAGACAGACAGACAGACAGACAGACAGACAGACAGACAGACAGATAGATAG
>WWET01005220.1:89040-101283 GCA_011038615.1 Limnodynastes dumerilii
TAATCTTAGGTATGCACACTATTGTAAACATCACAACCTTCCAGTGATTACAATAGTGTGCATTCCTAAAATTTGCAGTGTTATTAATGCTGCCTCTTAACCTGTGTGCCCTCTCCGTGATCTCTAAATCCCCATTCCATAATCTCTTACCTTTGCCGTCTTCATGCTTCCTGCTCTCTCCTCCTTGGCACGCTCTGCTGATTTATGACGCCAGAGTGACCTTACTTCATGCTGGGGTCTTGTGAAGAGAGCTGCGGGCCGGCTGTACATTGCACAGCCAGCTCTGCAGTGGGGGTTGCAGTCCGGCTTCGTTAGTGCTGGAAGGGAGAAGTGCTGGGAGGGAGACAGCCGGGCGGTCAGTAAAAATAGCCGGGCGGAGCGGCTAAATCACGCTGGGGAGAACACTGGACTTATTTTTTAGGTTAGTAGTATGGTGGAATTGTTTGTGGTCAATGTAAACAGCTGGCTGTATACTCTCTTGCAGATACTTGCTGCATGTTTTTATGGAAGCTGGCTGCCTGGAGTGGTGTGTGATTATCGGTCTTATACTGCGAGAGTCTTCAGTTATTAATCAAGTATTCAACTTTTTGCAATGTCCTGAGGTCGCAGAAGAGATGCTACATGGTATACAGAATGGTTTGCAGGCTGTGGATGCCTGGGCCACCAGTGACTGGTGAGTACAAATATTTAGGACTTTGATCTGCAATCAGTCAACCACAATATCTTGTGAAAGCAGTAATTCTTAATGGCTAACATACAGTATCCTGGGGATACCTGCACATTTTTCTATGAAGAAATCAGTAAATCATTTTTGCTTTTCAACTTATATAGGCAAGCCAATAGGCGAGGAAGCTGTGTGTAAACCTTCGGCCAATAGATGGTTTATTATTGGTAACCATTTATAGAATTATTTAGTGTTGACATAATTTGGAGTATTATGTTTCATTATTAATATGTACTGGTATATTTCCCTCAATACCAGACTATTGTATGTTTGCTATTTCTACAAACCTGCCATCTTTTTCTGTATTTGAATCTGCAGTCCAGGATACAAGCCATTCCTAAACATCATAAAACCTCAACTTCAAAAGCTGAGTGAAGCAACAGTGGAACAAGTACAACCAGAAGCATTTCAGCCCTCCGTCATCTCAAAGGTCACCGAACAGTCCAGCCCAAGGTTAGAGGAGAGCCGCAACTCAAGCAGCCACAACTCCAGCCCTCAAAGTGACTCGGGTAGCTGTAACATCAATAGGCACGAGGAGACTATGTCTAGACAAGAACAAGAGGAGACTCTCCAGGACGGAAGCTATGATTGTGTTATTTCCTAATGTAGAGCAGGCATTTCTTACTGAAGTCACAGCAGTATTAGTGATGTAAATCACCGGTGGTTGGTCACACAATTGCCAGTTTTAATGGTTTTGAAAAGGACTTTTTCAGTGGTTTCCAAGAAACCATCACTAAAGAAATGTAAAGCCTTATCTTTTTGGGTTTTTTTTGTTTATACACTTTTTTTCTTCTCAAACATTTTATTATTCTTAATGAGAAATGTCAGTGCGCTTCTGGATTTAACAGCTCTTAGATCATGAAAACAAAACAGTAGATGAAAAGGTGTTTCACATGCCTGTGAAGCACAGAAGAGAAGTCCTACAAAATCCGGTTTACAAATTACTGCCTGGTGTGAACATTAATTAGCACTTTTTTGCAGCTAAACATTTCTACTCTTGTGGAAAAAGAATAGCAGCCAAAGCCACCCACTTATGTCAAGTTCTCTTAACCCATCAATTTCAAGAGTCTTGATAATTTAGTTTTGCTTCTGCATCAGCATAGTTATCTAAGCAGTTCACTGAGATGACTGCTTTGTGTATAAAGGGTGCGCTACATATAATTGGCGTGTGCTCTCCGTCTGGTAGAGCAGGCTTCAACATTGCTGAACAATTGGGGTGCTAGGATGTTTTTCTTCATACATCTGAAATGGTTTGGTATTACCATGTAAATATTATGTATTTTTGTGAATACTTCTCCAAAACAATATAGAAATTGTCCTATTTTATTTTGGATATGTAATATGTTGCAGGACCGTCGGAGCCAGCCTGCCTAGCTGGAAAGCCATTTTTTGCACTTTGCAGTGGACACGACCATTTTTAGTATCGGTTTCAACTACACTGTGCTTCTACAGAATCCTAATTTTAACTTCCCTGTCTGTTCTCCAGAACAGTCATCCTATGGTTTGTTTGTTTATTTTTATTTTAATAAGGTACAATAAGGTTCTTAATTTATTACCTTTGTACAATAAATCACTTGAACATAGGTTTTTTGTAAATATAAGCTGTAATCATGTTCTGTTTTGCTAATTGCAGCATTAATTTCAACTATCAGCAAATTGTATTTTTGTCTATTTTATAATGTGTATGACCTCATTTTAACTTCCATAAAGCATGACTGTTTTGACAGAGAACAAGAAATGACATTTATGTTTTGTGACAGACCTGTTTTTTTCCATTTTGTGTACCCAGAACACAAATGTAAATTAAGGACAACATCCTGACATAACAGTATTAAGATATAGAAATCTGGCTGTTTTTACTGTGCAATTTGAACAGGTGTAAAAATACAACGTATTATTTTATACAAAACATACATGTTTATTTTTGTAATAGATATATTTGATTATTATATGGACCAAAATGTTTCGAGCAACAGATTTGAATGTTGTGAGAGAACTAGAGCTAGATGAAGGGTGATTCTGACAACACAGGTTTTAGAGATGATGGGATGACCAGTGCTTGTGGGTTTAGATACACGCATACAAGCACATTCAATCTCTATGGAGTTTTCACGTAATGAAATTCACACCCAAGATAACAGCGTCTAACATGAGCATAGTTTACCTCAATTGGTGGAGTTAATATTTTGGTGTTTTTTTTTTTTTTGTTTTTTATGTTGTTAGTACAATATTGGCAGTGGAGAGTGGTTACTAATTAAGCATATCTGCTGTACAGAATGATTTAAAGTTTTTTGGGAGCTTTGATTGAAGCCAAGCAGATGGCGTCCTTAACTTGCCATGTGATGAAATCTTTCAGACCTTGTCTGCAGAGCTGGAGCCATGGGAAAGTGACCACATGGAAAGCTATGCTTAAACATTTTCCAATTTACCAAATATTGCAGCACATATTACTTTATTTGAAATATTCTAAAACACATGTTTTCCAAATAACCTACAGTTGTCTATGGGTGCTGACTTCAGATGTTAAGAACTCAAAATATTGTAAAGCAATTTGTTACTGACATTTTCATTTAAGTAAATTGCCTTACATTGATTATAAACAGAAGACTTATGAGAAACCTGTGTTTGATTTGTGTCCCCTCCATAAAAACACTCTTCCTTTTTAGGTTTTCTTCCAGAAAACAAAACATTTCTGCATCCTCAGTTTTCTGTCTGTTAGGTACAGAAGTCTTCTGGATTATGGATTATGTTACATTGCTCAATGCACAATGCTTTTAGACACTAATGCAAACAAGTGCAATAAATTATTTAAATAATAAAGCTATGGTTACTTGCCTTTCCATATATTTGAGTTTGTGGTTCTTTTATACATTTAAACATCTCTATTTAAAACAATATAAAAGATTTTTTAAATGTTAGGTTTCTCTTGACTCTTCTCTGTCTGTACTTACAAACATATTTTGTTACTGCTTTGTGTGCCCACTTACCTAAATGTGGACAGAGGAGTCTAAATATTGGGGTGGCTGTCATTCATTGTGTAGGTTTGTTTTTCAGACTGACAGCTACAGTTGAATAGGGCCAAATGTTCTCTCTGTTATTGAGTAGGCCCTAGTGTTCCTAACTGCCCATTACATTCCATATGGTAGGCTCCACTGCGGAGGCTATCGTATGGAATTTGTTATTCACTAGTCCGCATGTTAGAGAGCAGGGCACTTTATTCAATCTGAACACGGTCCATCATGGCTATTTTAAGTTATTGTTGCAGCATAGCTGGTAATTGAATAATTTCTACAACTTCCCCAAGAAAATTTATAAAGAATAAATTAAGGATTTCCTACTCTACATAGATCTTGCGGATTTACCTACTTTACATAGATCTTATATATTCCATGTAAGCTAATTTTTAAGAGCCTTAGACACTTAAAAGTATAGTACAAAAGAATCCCAGAGCCCTTGAAATCGGTGTTCAAAATGCTGATTATAGAATATAAAAATGCCCTGGACATTAGGTCACTGGGATAGGAAAAAGAAAAGATGCCAAGCTTTAATTCTAGGTGCAGGTGTTCTTTTTTTGGATAGCCAAATCCACATCTAGCATATTGAAGACTTCTTCCAAACATTTCCTCCTCATTCCATTACAGCACTTAAGTAATAGAACTGAAGGCTGAGTAAGCCTGAAAGGGATTAAACTGTCCTGGCTGTGGCCACACTAAGCCCACCTATTAGAATAGACCCATTACATTGCAGGAGGCTGGACTCCTGCTGTTTTCTTATAAATGGTTAAAACTCCTGGGGGAGTTCCTCTTTAGATCTTCCATCCCATCCCCGTTTTGTTGGTATAAATATCAATGTATTGAGTCTGACTTTAGGCAGAAGCATTAGCAAGTAGTTAGTGTCTTTGTGCCAGATGTGGCATTCAAGTGTAACACTTTTGTGGATAACCGCAAAGTTGAGCGGTCGCTGAGGTTTATTCAGGGCGGGCACCCTTAGCATTTTTCCAGTTGCAATTCAGATGGATCACTGAGGTATAGGAGAGAGTTGGCAGTGTGTTAGCTCTTTCTTTGTTACAATGTACTTACTATGCTTGTTGCCCCTTCCAAACTAACTAAAATTCATTAACTTTAGTCAATTTTACAAATACCCCCTTTTTTTAACCAAAATAAATAAAACTAATTCATTTTACCCCTTAACTTGGTGTTGTGTGCATTTATTTCTAGGTAGGTAGCTATTTCTAGCTAGCTAGCTAGCTAGCTAGGTAGGTTGCACTCAGGTGGACCATCAGCAATGGCAGGTTTATGGGTTAACAATTTCTCCTCCTTGGAGCCCGATAGTAAAGAAGACGACCCTATAAGCCTCCTCAATCCGGTCACTTGGCTGCTTTTTTTTTCCTGTTGGAGCTCTAGGAGTAGATAGTGTAGGTCAGGGCTTAACCGCGGTGGCTGCAGCTTGTCCAGATTACACATGAGATCTCTTCCCAGATCAATGGAGAAAGGAATTAAAAGACTTAAGCCAGCGTATACACGTCACAAAATGTAAGCTTAAGCCATTCTAGACTGATAAAGGGCAAATCTTGGCGAACAGAGGATCCAGTCGTTGTGACAGTGGATGCATGCCTTACCAGTTGGTGAGCATTGTGTGGCAGGTTTTATTTTCAGGGCATATGGCCAGAAAGCCTGAGGGGGGCACATCTGAGAGAACCCAGAGCAATTCCAACTTTCCAAAGTTAGAAGGAAAATCGGTACTGGTGCAAACAGATAACAGTGGGGCCATCGCAGACAAGGAGGGACCAGTAGGGGCCCTCTTATGCACGAAGTTCAAGTGTTTTTCAGCTGGGCAGAAATGCATCTACAAATTCTAGCGACCCATATAGCAGGGATGGACAATAACACTACAGATTTCCTAAGCAGAAAGTAGCTACATCCGGGGGAATTGGATTTACACCAAGAGGTATTCTCCACTCTGGTGGAAAAGTTCCTATAACATGTTCTGAGGAGGTTATAGAGGGGCATAGTGAAAGTAATAACTATTCTGCCTTTCTGGGACTGCAGGGCCTGGTTTCTTGTGATACTATATCTAGTGGTCCGTGGTTGCTACCAAAGAGGTTAGAGCTGCTCAAGCAGGAACGGCTGTTGCACCCAAAACCAGAAAGTTTCAATCTGACGGCCTGTTTATTAAGACCAATGCCTTGAAGAGTCAAATAATTAAGACATTGCTTAAAGCAAGGAAGACTTTCAAGACTACTTCCAAGACGGTTTATAGAATTTGGAAGATTTCTACAAGCTGGTACCAGAATAATGATATGGATCCAGGTAGCAACTTTATATGTTGAATTTTAGAGTTTCTTCAGGCTGAACTGGAAAAGGAATTGTCAGTTAGCTTTAGCTCTAATAAGGTACAAATCTGATCTTAGGGCCTGATCCAGAGCAACGCTCGCAAGCGAGCGTACGACGAGCGTATGCGAATTTTCGGCAAAAAATTCGCAATGCGCATGCCCAGTATGACAGCTTCCGGTCGCCCGAGCGTCATGAGCGAATAGCGGGCGTATCGTTAGCGTATTTTTCGCTCGCTGGGCGTATTTTTTTTACGATGGTCGGCTGGGCGCCCGTTTTACTACAGGGAGGCGGGGATAGCCATTTAAATTGTACAGTATGGGCGTGCTAAGCGTATTTTCTCAGCGTATTTTCTGCGAATTTTCGTACGGCCGACGGTCGTACCCAGTGTAGGGTATAGCCGCCGTAAGCAGGGACTTTACTATGGGAGTGCTAGGGGCGTGTAGGTTGATACGACGAGCCCTACGTTCGCATTCGCCCGTCGTGCGAATTTTCGTATCGCTGGATCAGGCCCTTAGTGCTTTGCTAAATAGAGATCTGACTGTGGATAAGTATATTAAGAGGATATCCTAGTTATCCATTTTTAGCGACTACGCATTCGTAACGAAACGCTACATAGATATAAAATAGTTATGCGTAGTAGCTAAAAACGAATAACTAGGCACGTAAGAGAAAAAAAATGCGGTTTTGTGAATTGGGAGTTTTAAGAAGTGAGGAGGCCCTTGTACAGTATTTGCACATGCCCCCCCCCTTATCTGAGACAGGACGATCTGTCCCTGTTCGTGGGCCAAAAAGGGGTGGGGCTTATAGTGCCATTCTGCCCTGCCCCCTTTGTGGCCTGTGAATCGGGACAGTCCCACCGCAGGAGGAGGGGGACTCATTTGGCATCTATTTCTTCCCGCTGGAAGATATTAGAGGAAAGAAATAGATGCTGAATGGCCCCACCTTCCCCTGCCAACCCTGGGTGCAGGATGCATGCCACAGGGCCCCCTGTTCTGAGGGGCCGTGTGCACTGCACACCCTGCACCCATTATAGATACGCCTATGTTGTGAATCCAGTCCGCAGTTTCTAAGATAAAACCTGTTTTTAGGTGTCCTATGGCCCATGGGATTTAAACCTTGTGCTACATGTTCTCATTTAAGCCCCTTCTGAGCCAGGGTCCTTTGAAAGAGTTAACTCTTAAGGAAGTGTTCTTAGTGGCCATTACCTTAGTGAGGAGAATTTCTGAACTTCAGGCCCTGTGTTCTGAGGAACCTTTTATTAATTTTTTTCAGGACAAAGTATTTCTTAGAACCAATCCTAAATTTTTACCTAAAATTGTGTCTCGGTTCTATATTAATCAGGAGATTGTGCTTCCCTCTCTAGGCCTAGTTAGAGCTCATGGAGTGTATTTAGATAGGATTTTGGGCCTGATCCAGAGCAACGACCGCAAGCGAGCGTACGACGAGCGTATGCGAAAATTCGGCGAAAAATTCGCAACGCGCATGCCCAGTATGACAGCTTCCGGTCGCCCGAGCGTCATGAGCGAATAGCGGGCGTATTGTGAGCGTATTTTTCGCTCGCGGGGCGTGCGTTCTTTACGATGGTCGGCTGGGCGCCCGTTTTACTACAGGGAGGCGGGGATAGCCATTTAAATTGTACAGTATGGGCGTGCTAAGCCCGTACGCTCAGCGTATTTTGTGCGAATTTTCGTACGGCCGGCGGTCGTACCCAGTGTAGGGTATAGGCGTCGTATGCAGGTACTTTACTATGGGAGTGTTAGGGGCGTGTATGTTGATACGCCCGAGCGAACGTTCGCATTCGCCCGTCGTGCGAATTTTCGTAGGTCTGGATCAGGCCCTTTGTCCATAAAGAAGTCTAAACCAGTGCTCTGCAACCGGTGTGCCTTACCATGTTGGTAGGTGTGCCGCGGGCCTGCCCTTATGAAACTCATGAAAATACCAGAAAAAAAATGATGCAGTACACGGAGTGGCGATCGCTCTGTGTATATGATCTGCTCCTCCAATTTCTCCCAGGAAGAGACCTGCTGGGAGACGTTGTAGGTGTAGAATCATATACACAGAGCAACTGCTGCTCTCTCTGTGTACCGTTGTCAGTGTGCCCTGTGACCTCCTCCTCCCTCCCTGTAAAAGTAAGTGAAACGTGATGCAGGCACGTGACCTTCACGTCCCTGCATCACATCAACAAGCCCAGCGACAGCCTGCGCACCGCTGAGGATCACAGGAGGTAAGAGAATGGTCTCATTTTTTTTTTTAACGACAGCATATAGAATGTTTATTTTACAGGGGAGTGTGCTTGCGGGGTACGTGTGTGTGTGTGTCCGTTGAGTATTTGGAAACCCCTCCTGCCCAATCCTGAGTTTGCCACTGGGATCTGGCTTCCTGTTCTTCCTTACTGTGTGTCTTCTGGGCGTGATGACATTAGAGAGGAGTGCACAGAGGGGCTCAGCTGGGAGCCAGAAGACAGCAAGGATTAAAGTAATGACTGTAGAAAACAGAAGAGTAAAGAAGAAAGAAGGCCAAATAAAAGGTAAGTAAAGGAGCAAAGAGGCAGCAAATGAGGGGGACAGTATATGATGTAGGGGCAGCAAGTAATAAAGGTGGCACAGTATGTGATGAAGGGGCAGCAGAGGATAAAGGTGGCACAGAATGTGATATAGCGGCAGCGGGGGATAAAGGTGGCACAGCATGTGATGATGGGGCAGCGGGGGATAAAGGTGGCACAGTATGTGAATAAGTGGAAGAGAGGGATTAACGTGGCACAGTATGTGATGAAGGGGCAGCATGAGATAAAGGTGGCACAGTATGTGATGCAGGGGCAGTGTATGGTAAAGGTGGCACAGTATGTTATGATGGGGCAGCGGGGGATAAAGGTGGCACAGTATGTGAAGAAGTGGAAGAGAGGGATTAACGTGGCACAGTATGTGATGAAGGGGCAGTGTATGGTAAAGGTGGCACAGTATGTGTTGAAGGGGCAGCGGGGGATAAAGGTGGCACAGCATGTGATGAAGGAGAAGCGAGGGATAAAAGTGGCACAGTGTATGATGAAGGGGTAGCGTGTTATGTAGGGGAACAGGGTATGATGAACAGTGTAATTTCTGTGTATGTGCTTTGTAATTCCTACTTTTTTTGTATATTTTGTTTTTGGTGTGCCACGGAATTTTGGGAAGGGTTTAGGTGTGCCTCGGCTGAGAAAAGGTTGAGGAGCACTGGTCTAAACGGTTGTTTTTACTTGTTCAGGGCAAGAATAGAGGTTGTACAGCATTGAAATCATCCATTGCAAGATGGATCATATATTATGCTTATAAAGCCAGAGGTATACAAGTTCCTAGAGGTTTGAAAGCTCATTCCACTAGATTAATGTCTACTTTGTGGGCAGAGAAAGAATCTGCTTCTGTATAGGAATTGGTAAGGGCTGGACGAGCTTCCCTGCATACTTTTTCAAAACTTTATAGAGGTTATGTAGAAGCATCGGTTGATGCAAAGTTTGGAAGGAGAGTCCTAAATGCTGTAGTTTAGTTTAGTTTATTTGTGGTCCACCCAGTGAAGTAACTGCTTGGGTATTACCCTTAAGTGCTGCCATGGGGAGGAGGAGGAAACGTTAGATTATTGCCTGGTAATCTGGTTTCCTGTACTCCTTCATTGCAGCACATAGATTCCTTCCCTTTATTATGTTTATATGCTCTTAACATATCTAAGTTGATTTGTAGAGCTTGGTAAATAAGAAGACACAAGGGACCGAATAGGGGAGGCTTATATAGTTCTGGTGTTGTCGTCTTTTCTGTCAGGCTTCAAGGAGGAAGATATTGAGATATCTGTTGTCTGTATCCTCTTCCATTCATTACCTTCCATAAGAGGGGATGATCATGTTCTTCATTAATGCTTCCTCTTGATATACATTTACAGAGCATCATTTCTTAACATTTATTATTTTTGAATATAAAATTTCCACTATATTTATACCATGCTGCCGCTACAAGTACTATATAATTACTCAGTCCTTTTGTTATACTATAACAAGTAATTGACTACTTTATAGTTACTAAAGAATATGAAACAGCTGTTACATTTTCTCCAGTAATTAATGCACAATATTAATATTCAGCACTGCTGTAGTTACATCATATTCTTATTTTCTGTATTATTAGTAACTCATGTTACTTGCTTACACTCCCAGATCCCTAGCTAATTGATTTGTCAACTTCACCAAGCTGTTGCAATTATTCTTTTTACTTTTCATTTTATGCCAACCTGTGGCTCTCCTGCTGTTTTAAAACTACAAGTCCCAGCATGTTTTGACTGCATGTCCATAGACTAAACCTGATAAAGCATGCTGGGTTTCGTAGTTTCCTGTAACAAGTGTGCATGTGCGTGTTTGCATGTGTATATATAATACACTAATATATTAAATGTGTTTTTTAAAAAAATTTTAAAAAAAGAGGGTCACTCCATAGGAAAATTGCAGACAATTCAATATTCCTATAGATCTAGTGATATTGCACCAAAGATAACAAAGGTAATCTGAAAGATTTATCAAAATTAGAAAAACTTATTAACTCATATAAGGAATATAGAAATGTAAAAATAAAAAGGTGCATAAATATCCGAAAAAGTCATATTAAACCACACAATGGACCGGATCCAGACCCCTGCACGCTTTCTGTACATGCGGGGGTCTAGCAGTAATAACGAGAGAGGAGTGAGCTGTCAGTACTCCCTCTCATGCGGGCTTTATGGCAGTTACACTGCCATAAGCCTGTCTTACGTGAAATGTGTGGATCAGCGCTCCGTACAACCACTGATCTGTTCATAGATGTTAAAACCCACCCCCCACTGTACGGTTTAAATGCTACCTCCTGCCCACCTTGGCGGTGGATTGGAAGCACAGCCCAGTTTTACTGAAATGGCAACTTAGTTCCGTACAATGCAAGGTACCTTAGTGTTACATTTGTAACACTAGCATAACATCTGGAGGGCCTTCTACAAGTGGTGAGTTTGGTGTGTTTATTGGTCTGCGGGTTAATTGGGGAAGTCTTGGCCAGAAGGCATCTCAGCAAAATGCAGCACAATCTCTCCTACAGTGGACAAATTGTTTTCAATATCTTGGAATATGGATATCTAAGAATGTGGTGGATTATATTCTCTTGAGTATTCCCCCAATAATTTCCAAGGGAAAGCACATTTATGGAGGAAGCTTCCATCACATATGACGAGCAGGGTAAACCTTACTAAGATGTTGATGCTGTCTAAGTGCTACAGCATTCCCCAGCCTATATCACCAATAAGACTTTTGAGGATATAAACAGTCTCCTCTCCTCTCCTGTCATTTGGTCAGGGTGCAAGCCTTAACTTAACGTGGCCTCTTTATGTCGTTTGGCCCTTCCTAATATAAAGTTCTACAATGTAGCTGCGCAGCTTGTTCACTTAATTGGAAGGCTTAGACTGTCTAATCCTGATCCACTAGTCACAAAAATGCAAGAGCAATCGCCTATATTTATGCCACCCTTAATGAGGAGATATTTCCAGATGCTTTAGCCCTGCTTACATTAAAATGGGCTGACTTGGGGCAGTTATGAATATTGGTTACAGATTTTATGTAGTACCAGGGAGGCTACAGCTTGTATTAGATTCTAGCAGGTAAACATTTATGTGCTACATCGTGTATATCATACTCCTGTGGGCCTTTTGAAATTTGGGGTGCATACATCTTAATGTCCAAAGTATGGGTGCTCAGGGGCTGGTTTTTGGCACATGCAGCGGGAGTACCACAGTAAGTCCTGTGGTACTGACTGGGGCTTTGGAACGAAATATGGGTTTGTGTCCATCATACTGCTAATATACTCCCTCCTCTTTAGACCCATAGATTTGCCTTTTTGGGGTGTCTCTGAAGGAACTATCTATTTTGGCTCAGTTCATTGTGGCTAGAACTCGGATGGCATCTGATCCCTCCTTGCAACATAAGTAAAGGCATTGGTTAATAGTGCGGCACTACATAAAAAGTATTTGTATTCACAAAGAAAAGCTTTGGCAAAATTTCACAAGGTGGGGAATAGATGGTGTGATTCCATTTATGCAATCAGTTTGGAGGAGGAAGAGCCGAATCCCACATATGATATTACCTGACCCTCCTTTTAATGTATTAAATATATCTATGATATGAATATTAAGGATATGTTGACCACGGGGAAA
>WWET01005221.1:4538-14925 GCA_011038615.1 Limnodynastes dumerilii
CCTACAAGGGGGAGTGTCGGGCCAGAGCAGCGATGTTACGCTGAGCGCTACAGCGCTCAGTGTAACATCGTAGCTCTGGATCAGGCCCATTCTTACAACGTATTTGTATGTTATGAAATGGATACTTATATAAATAATATAATATAAAAGTATATTATATTATGTATCCCCTTTCATCTTCTCATTCTTGTAAGATGTCCTGTACACCTTTATGATTGAAACCACATATTGTATTGTCTGCCTTCTGCTAAAATAAATACCTTTTATAATAATTACCGTGATCTCTAAGAAAAATTACTATTGGCCTCCATTATTTATGGATTGTGTAATTTAAACATGAAATGTTCTAATATAATGTCGATATATAAGTAGGATATTTTGGACTAAGAATATAGATTTTTTTTTATTCATTCATCAGGATTGATAGTGACAACATGTAACTTGATGTCCTAGTATAGGGTTAATATAGTGCATAATACTGCTGATGCAATAGTTTGATGCATTGTCTTTATAGTATGTTTTGCCATGTTATTATCAATCATTTACTGAGGTGTGCAATAGCTGACTTATATTAGACTGTAAGATACACTTTGTTTAGTGTTTGTCTATTATAGCAATGGCCCTGATTCAGAGTTCGAAAATAGGAGAGGAGAGTTACACCTGGGCAAAACCATGTTGATTGCAGGGGAGTCATATTTCTTCTGTTGCAAACAGTATTAGAGTTGAGAGGTGATGTTTCCCAGCCCAAGTCTAAATAACTTTGTAAAAGTGAACCTGGTCCGTATCTGCATGTAATACGCAAAAGCAAAGTATTCCAAGCTTGAAAACTTTTTAAAGCTTCCCTCCGGGTTTTCCTGGAGGGAAGCAATAGATTACTGTAAGGGGGCCTGGCTTAATGAAGTGATTTATCTCTAGTGTTCCAGGGGATGGACGGGGCTTATGACATCATCAAGCTCCGGCCATCCCTAGTATCTTTAGAGATTACAATAGATAGTGATAGCAGGGCAGGACTTCTCTGAATCTGATACCATGCTTTTAGCATTGAAATGGTGAAACAGTATATTAAACAGCAAGTTTGAGCTATCGGCATTCTAGGACTAATTCTGTGTCCAATTCATTTCAGGGTAACACCAATTTACTGATGGTGATCAGCACATTAAATATATGTTCCTTGGACTGCTCTCTACTCACCTTGAAAAAGCTTTGTTCATTGATGTGGAGCCTTCTCTGCTGACATCCCCTCCAGTAATTGCCGCTAATTGAACAATTCACTACCTGCTTTAACAAGAATTTTTGTCAGATTCAGGGTCAGGAAGACTCCACAAGGGGGTGAAGATCCACTGTGAGGTGGCTGTTATATATCTTTTTTTAATTTGTCTTTTTTAGAGAGGGAAAAACTGCTAAATAAATGATTAACCCCTTTCTTTATAATTGCTATGTACCTATTTAGTTAAATCTGGAGTGATAACATCTGTGTTGGCAGTAACGTGTTTCCTTTAAGCTTGTTTGTTAATGTCCATTTTAAATATATTTTGCTGTGCAATATAAAGAATAATTATGATTAAGGAAATGCTCTCTTTATTAATCAGCGCTTTAACCACAGTTTCTTCTGTGCTGTGTTAATACAATTATCAAAATTGCTATACATAGGGTTACTAAGGATGGGTGGCACTGGATGTCATTATGCCCCGCCCATCCTTAATAGTGTTCAGTACTTGAGGCAATGATTTGTATTAAATCACTGCCTCAGGCCCAGATCCAGACCCAGAATTAAGAAATTCACGGACATTCAGGGAGCCTCGGGAACTATGAATTATTAGTGATCCAGACATGAACCTAAGTATGGCTCTGCAATCTGTAGATAAGTGCAGTCTTTTGCATAAGTTGACATAACAATCACAGTTAGGTTACATCCGCAAATAGAATATAAAAAGGAGGTAAAGCTTCAAAGCGCTAAGGGGTCCACAGTGGGAAGTGTCAGTTGGAAATAAAAATCGTATAAAATAGAGCTGAAGTGTTCTTGTTGGTGGTCTGTGAGGAAACCCCTCTCCCCAGAAAGGTGGAATACGATTGCAAGAGGTCCGTGAAAGCTGCTTTAGATGTTATGGAAACCCGGGTGAAGAGATGCCATGGAAAAACCACTGCTCGTCCTGGAAAGAAATTTGGGTCTCTGCTGCCAGCTCACTGACGCGTTTCAGACTCGTCCTGAGGACTTTGAGAAAGGGCTCAGAATGAGTCTGAAATGTGTCTATTTATACCTATTTTTGGGGGGATTGGGACATCCCCTGGAGGTTTTCCTCAGCAGCGGAGGGTAAAGTGCGCTGATTCTCCCTTTATCAATTTTTCAAGGTTACATCTACAAGTATAAAGCTGGATACACACTGGCAAGTTATCTGACAATTATGGTGCAGATCACATGATAATCATCAGATAGCTCCAACATCTTATTAGGGTGTACTGTCCACGATGCTGTAGAAATATTAGAATCATGTGATATGATTTTTGGGAGCTCCCAATTTTTACGATTAGCCGTGTCCCGAGAAAACTTCAGTGAGCACTGACACAAAACCTTTCACTGCAACGATTCCCTTTCATATTTCTGCATAGCGCCACCTTGTGGGCGAACGTATCATTGCAGCCAACGCATATTTAAACAGTTTGTAAAGTGATTCACAGGAAGCTAGAAAGAAGCATATACAGGGGCATTGCTGTGCAGGTCGGGGCTTTAAATCATTACTGCTGTTTGACAAGATGTCGAATTGTGAGTCATTGTGTACCTGGCATAAGATTAGAGCTATTCCTGGAGGAACATGAGTTCTGTATCACAATGATGATGCGTAATGTCAATGGCGCAGCTAACAATAGATATTTAAAAGTAAATCATTTTATTTCCTTACTGTACCTTGGGTTATTGATGCTCAAGCCATGAAGCATCTGAGGAGTCCTGTGGTCATGTGACACCTGATTTGTTCTCAGCACATGATACTTTATACCACAGTTATTTGGTCGAGGAGAAGCTGCTCAGTGGTCACAACCTGCACTTTTATCTATGTGGTGAGTCACTGGACATGTCTTCCAAACGAGACAGTATCAGGGGGAGTCCCACGATGTAATGCTGAGCGTTTTTTTCGTGTGCGTACCTTCTATACACCCCCCTTGGCACACCCCTTGAACGTACGTATTTTGTCAAGATCCGCTTTCCAAACCCTACCTTAACTTTTGCCAACGTAACCGCAGTGATCCGCACACGTGCGTATGAGCAACACGTGTTCACGCAGCTAAGCACGCCCATACTGTACACTTTAAATACAAACCCCCGCCTACATAATGTATTTCAGCACGCCCACACGTAAGTATTTACGTGACACATACGTGAATGGCCCATACGTTCACAATTACGCTACGTTACTGAGCGTATTTTCTATGGTGCGCATGCGCAGTACTTACCAAAAGGCGATTTTACGTCTCCGCCACACGTAAATTCGCTCACAAGCGTTGTTCTGGATCTGGGCCATTGTCTCTCCCCGCCTCCCCCGGCTAATCGAAATCCCTCCACCCCTCCCACTTCTTCCTAATCACTCCCCGAGGCGGCATACGCCGCACCTTTCTTCTTAAAATACTCGTGTAGTAGGTCATTTACTAAGGATCCGCACCTAAGAAGCGTCTGCTTCTACGGTCCATAATAAGGAGAAGAGTCCTTAACAAGGAAAATAATGCATGAACAAGTTATGTTTACGTTCACCATCTACCTCAAGTCCAGTGATATGCGTAATGAAAATGTTGTTTATGAATGGAGCAAATATAGTCTGCTGGATGACATTAGAAATGTAAAAAAGGTAATAAATAAAATAACTATTTTGCAGCTTGCGGAAGTTGAGTGATTTTCTGTCAGCGCACAGACTCCGTACGTCAGAATCTCCATGCAAAGGGTGTTTTACAAGTTACACACACCTAAGATCAGCACAGAGCTGCATTCTGACAGACGCAGATCCGTGCGGAGACTTTAGGGCGGGGTTCCGGACACGTAGAAGTCTGGAACTTCACGCGTAAGAGGGGAGCGACTGCCCCGGTTTTAATCTTCTTAACTGACTTATTAATTCCTAAGAACTATCTTATCTTTAGGTTCTTAGTAATGCGCGTAGTGGCGCTGCTAAGTAAGAACGTTTTTGCCCGGATTTCCTCATTTAAATGACACCCTCCATCCAATATTCTTATATTCGTTCTTAAGTTTTCCCAGCATGCCCCTTCATTCTAAAGTCATTCCAAAGCTGGAGGTTTCGATTGGTGACTGAGAGTCCTACATAAAGTGCACATATTAAGTTACTACAGCTGTGCAGTATATCCCTTCTTAAATATACACACCAATAAAACATAATTTATTAACTGTGAATCAGGTCCATTATTATTATTATTATTATTATTATTATTTATTTTTTACGTTCTATAGTAAGTTTTTATTTCATTTACACAGTTTATCTCCTTCAGACATCTGGGAAATGATCTCTCTTGTACAATTTCCTCTGTCCTTCCCTGGAGACAGCTCGTCATATTTCACACAATTTTATACAATTTTCATTCAGAATGGCTGACGCTATTCAGGGAATCGTTTCCAAAAGGACAATATTTTGACTACCAGCCTAACATAACAGCAAGATGTAACAAAACGACTGAAGTCAACTCCCATTTGGAAAAGATGCAATAGTCGTTCCGTTATTTAATCAATTTGTGCTAAGTCTTGACAAGGATTTTACTCTGTCAGTCTTATTTACCTGACATGAACAGATTCCTTTGCCTCCTTGGATGGAGCGTTAAATATCCCCAAATCACATAAAATCAGAGTCATTAGTTGGTACCGCTCGTTTGATCTTTTAGCCAACTATTTCTGTGGATATTGGTAATTTGAGCAATGGAAATTTATCTAATCATGCAACAAAGATGCAGAAAATTCTTCTTTTTTTCTGTGTTGAGAACGTGGATTGACCTTTACAATTACTGTGACTTAAATCCACAAAGGGCACAAATTAGAGTTGGACACAAGCGCAAATTTGCCACTTGAAGCTTTATGGGTCATGTGGTGTTTGTTTAAGTTAATTGACTTGAATATTTGTTATATTTATTGACTTACTAAGCTGTGGGAAAGGATAAATGGAAATGTTGTCTAAAGCAACCAATCAGATTCTAGCTCTCACTTTCCTATTACATACTAGATAATGTCAGCTACAATCTGATTGGTTGCCATGTGCAACATCTCTAAATTTCCTTTCCTGCAGCTTAGTTAATCTGGTCCTTAGAGTTTAAAGAGGGAAACTGGAAACATTTATTTGTTGAAGTCTAGTACATTAAGGGCGTGGAGCCAAAATTTAATTTAAATAAACACTCTGTGCTGGTCACATAATCAGAGTTAGATTATGTCTGAAATATGTAACATGTGCTTATACTTTTTTCGATTTTTGTACTTTTATTTTGTACATGTACACATTAGGTCCAAGTTTTAGGCCCGCCAATCAATATGTTATGTTGAGGTTCTTCTAAGCATGAGGCAACATTATATGCAGATGGACAATTTTTACTTGAGACTTATGTACAAGCCTAAATTATTTTTGAAACAAGAAACAGGTCCGTCGCTCCATACCAAACCAAATGGAACTTAGTTCCATAAGATATTCTGTGGAAAGGGGTGGTGCTTTGCCTCCTCCCACCAAGTTGGAAGGGGAAAGGGCTGGGTTTAGGTATTTATAAGCGGATTAGTGGTCGGATGGACCACTGATCCGCTCCTGTGACTTAAGGCTGCCCAGTGTCAACATAAGTCACACAAATATGCACACAAGAGAGGAGAGGCGGAGTTCTCTCTCCTCTCTTGTGTGGACTGACAGACCGTAGAGCATCTGGATCCAGGCAGTGGCTTATCTAGGGTGGGTTTTGTAGGGCATGTTCCCTGGCTTTGGAGGCGCCATCGGTGCCATCGGAGAGCATATCCGACAAAGCCCACAGCCGGAAGCACAGATGAGAAGAGGATCCGTTTCCTCTCCTCGTCTGTGAAAATGACAGCCAGAGCAGTGGAGGGAGCGGAACTTCCTCTCTTCTGTCAAAAAGAAAGAGTAAAACCCTGCTTACCTTATTCTGTGACTCTGAAAGCAGCTGTGCGCGGCATCCACCAATCAGTGTTCAGCCAGACAACTCCCCCTATAGGACAGACTGAACACTAAGGGGAGGATGCCGCGCTGAGGCTGCTCTCAGAGTCACAGAATAAGGTAAGCAGGGTTTTACTCTTTCTTTTCCTGGAGTGGGGGTAGGCACATAGGGGAGGGAGGGGCGCATTTTGGGCATGTGCTCTGGGTGCCATTTAGGCTAGTTACGCTCCTGGATCCATTCTTGTAACAAGAAAACACCAGGTTGTTCTTCTTTTCACGTCTATGAAAAGTGTGCAATACTCATACTGGTTTTCTTAGACACCACAGAGGGGAGATGCTATACATGTGTGGCGGTAAGGTCACGTGAAGCAGGAAAATAAGGTTGTTTATAGAATATTGTTAGCTGGGGTGGTGGTGGCTGGTTAAGGGGTTTCGGATAGGATTAAATAGGTTATTTAAGGATTAGTAAGCATGCAGTTAGTTTTTATTGCAGAATGTAAAGTCCTTCCTTCCCTTAAATCATTGTGTTGTTATGTTTAACTTGTTTCTTTTTCCAGGCGGTGCATGGTTGGGGAGGTGTTCTGGTGTATGGGGGAATTTGGGAAAAAGGAGGACTGGTCTGGCAACAACACAATGTAGGATGAATGCGAGGACATTGGGCCTGATCCAGACCTACGCATGAGAGCGCAGCATATTATCGCTTCAGCGTAAAAACTTTCACTCTCACGACACTTCCCTTACCTTTACCTCCGTACGCCGGCTGAACCCTATCTTAACTTTTCCCGGAGTCGGTACGAATTTTCGTAGCGATGCGCTGATCGTACTGGACTAAGCACGCCCATACTGTACAATTTAAATAGCTTCCCCCGCCTACATTCCCTAACTCCAGCGTCCGTACTAACTTCGTAATATAAAAACGCCCCATCGTCGGAAAATACGCAAACAATATGGACGCCTGAATCGCCGCTACAAAAAGCTCTTTGGTACGACCGGAAGTTGTCACTCTGCACATGCGCAGTGCGTTTTTTTCTGCCGAATTTATGCTTACGACCAGCGTACGATCGCTTGCGAGCGTAGGTCTGGATCAGGCCCATTATCCCTCACTGCAGAGAGAAAAGAAAGAAACGATGTAGACATGTAAGCAGAGGCAGCACGTTTCACTAATATTCTTTGATATTATGGGCCTGATTCACACTTAAGAAGCTTCTGCTTACTTTGCCGAAATTACCTACTATGCATGCATAGGTCATTTACGCTATCTATGTAGCAGGTGGGTACGTAGATAGCGTCTGTGCGGTCTTTAAACACCACACGGAGTACTTTACATAGAAAAAGACGGCTTAATACCGAATCGGGGCGCTCTTAAGTAGAATTGGGAGGGAGGGCGGGGAGAGGCAATGTCCGCATGGTTAGATAAGGTAGTCCTATGGCACTCATAAGTGGCATAAGGTACTTAAAAATGGGGGGTGAGTTGGTGGCTGGAAGAGTGAGTTAAGTGCGGATCTGTTCGCACCTAAATCTAAATTGTGAATCAGGTCCTACATGACTAGGTTTCTTGCGGAAGAAAATGTTACTTAACTGTACTTATCTGTCATGTGACCGTATGACCTTCTGGGGAGGGTAAGGTAACCAGTGGAGTACCCCAGGGTTCTGTACTTGGACCAGTGCTATTTAATATCTTTATAGGTGATATTGCCTGTGGTATTGAGGGGAAAATATGCCTTTTTGCAGATGACACCAAGATATATAACCGGGTAGACACGCCAGGTGGGGTACAGAAAATGAGGGATGATCTAGGTAGACAGGAGGAATGGTCAAGAGTGTGGCAACTGCAGTTTAATGCCAAAAAAATGCAAAATCATGCACTTGGGACACAAAAACCCAAAGGCTCAATATTTCCTTAATGGCATTACATTAGAATCTACCGAGGAGGAAAGGGATCTAGGAGTCATTATTTCAAGTGACTTAAAGGTAGCCAATCAATGTAAAAAAGCAATGAGAAAGGCAAGTCAGATGCTTGGTTGCATAGGGAGAGGAATTAGTAGCAAAAAGAGAGAAGTAGTGATGCCCCTTTACAAATCATTGGTACGCCCTCACCATATCTCCAGAAAGACATAAATACATGAGAGACTGTGCAAAGAAGAGCAACTAAAATGGTCCATGACCTTTGTAACAAATCATACCAAGAAAGGCTAAAGGAACTAAACATGTATAGCTTGGAGCAGAAAAGGGAGAGGGGGGACATGATAGCAGCTTTCAAATACATCAAGGGTTGTGACCAGCTAGAGGAGGGTACCATTATTCAAAAGAAAAGGTGTAATAGAACACGAGGGCATGAATATAAACTGGAGGGTGGTAGATTCAAAGGAAATGTGCGGAAAAATTACTTCACTGAAAGGGTGATAGATAAGTGGAATATTCTCCCATCTGAGGTGGTTGATGCCAGTACAGTAGAACAATTTAAACATGCTTGGGATAAATATAAGGGTATCCTAAATTGTAACCCCAATTGAGGGTAAATAGGGTCTAGGGTCAGTATAGTTTTCAATAAACAAATGGGCAGACTAGATGGGCCATGTGGCTCTTATCTGCCGTCACTTTCTATGTTTCTATGTTTCTATGAATACGGATCCTCGTTACATCGGGCCGGATCCGGAACTAAGTCCGACAGAGGACTTATGCAAGTAATTTGCGTAAGTTCCCTGTCTTGAACCAACCGCGCATGCGTGTTCCAGGTGTTCTGACAGCATAAGTACTAACGTGCGTCAGTTCTTACGCTGAAGGGGCTGACCCTTCAGTTCCGATGGCCGTATTCTCCCCATATAGGGATAGCCATGTAAATGAGGGGGCGGGGGAAGGGAAGCCCCATTACAACTAGGAGGCCGCAGACCTAGTCGTAAAATTTAAGGTAGGAATCTGGACATGTAAGTGTGACAATGGGCATTGCATTGCCTGCAACGTGGGTCAGCATCTGGCCCATCGCTCTTGTCTTTATATTTCCATAATAAAGAATGTATATTTATTTAGTCCGCTCTGTATCAGGGCCATTATTTGCAGCCATTTCTTCATGAACTTACTTAAACAGAATAATAACTAACAAGTCTATTAATCAGTGAATGGAAAGCTTTTATCGAGTGCGATAAAAAGTCGTCTGGGATTAGTTAAAAATGCTATTGAATTTTCCATTCAAAATCATTTTGAAGTTATCTTTGTTTAATATTTTAAATACATGTACAATTTTAGTTATTAAAATATATTGAACTTTTTAAATTACTAAAAAGAAATTGCCATTTATAAGAATATATTTAATAATTAGATGCTTTGAATTCCAAAAGGAATTGCCTCTTAATCAAAGTAATAAAAGCAGTAGAGCATGTCATTTGTTCCATTCTGTGTGTAAATTGGGATTTATTGTGACTAAGCTACATGACAAACATGATTAATATTAAAAGTATTATACTTCTCTTTAATCTCCCGGGTTAACAAAATAAAGACCTTTACAACAAATATTTTATAATCATTTTTAAGAGTGGTAGTAACTGAGTAAATAATATTCTTTTTTTTTTATTGGAACAGCTTTAGTATTTTAAATAAAATAAAGTTACTTTTAGCATGGTACTTGTGAGAACGGTTCCAGGGAGCAGAGACTATGGGCTCTATGTATGGACAGCGCATAAATCTGGGGAGTGATAGTGATCCGGGGTCGCATATCATCGCAGCGAGCCTGGACACTTCACTCCCCAGATTTATAAAAACTTACCTTCATCGTGAAGACTCACGATGTCCAGTGAGTGTTTCCCCTGCATCACCGGCGCTTCACTCGTATGTGAAGCGCCGACGATGCAGTAAAATAGTTGCGCATGCGCCGTACATGCACAGCGCATGCGCAATGTTTAGCTGCCGTACGGAGTGGTGGCATAAGGAATCAAGCTGATTCCTTAATGCCTTTTTTTTATTCTTAGCGATCCCCCTGAACCACCAATGTTTCCCCCCTTTTTATCCACTGAAGCACCAATGACAAGAGGAGATTCAGACCTATATAAAATAATTATATATATACCGTATATGTCTGAATATATATATATACAGAGGTGTAGCTAGCTCCCATGGTGCCTGGAGCACGGGTATGTTGCAGTGCCCCAGTACAGTACTGTAGGTGTGGCCAACATGAGGGAGAATTAGAGGAAATTCCTAAATTGGCGAGAGTCCATTCTATAGTATTAATCATAAATACAATACCTAAAAAAAAGTGAGGT